>ML268939.1:560-27659 GCA_005239495.1 Nicotiana undulata
TCCAAATCTTATGAAATCCTGAATTCCAATTCAGGTGCCGAAATACTCCCGGGTCATCAAGAACCCGATGCGAACACACTCCCAAGTTCGAAATCATCATCCGGAGCTGCTGGAGCTGTCAGAACTCGATTTCGAGGTCGTATACTCAAAATGCTGCCCGGAACCAAAATTAGCCAAATAGGCTAGCCTTCAGGAACCAAGTGTTCCTGAACTGGCCAAATCGCTTCTAAATCTCGAACTACCTGCCCACACAAGTCATAAGGCACGAGTAGCCGCTATGGAAAGAGTCATTCACGGGAACGGAGTCCCAACACACAATACGACCGGCTAGGTCGTTACACTAGGGATGAAGATTATTGAAGAAAAATCATTTTTAGGGCCGGAACCTCGAAAAATTGGAGAACAAGGGTTCTGCCCGGTTTTTGGAACCTTTTATATATACTGGACATGGGTTCTTCACGATCGCGGGCGCAGGGCTGCGTTCGCATAGGCTTAGCATCCCAGCCCTACGCGATCGCGAGCCTAGGGCTATGATCGCACTACCTAACAACTACCCAACCCCCAGCCCGGCCTGACTCTATGTGATCGCGACCTTCTTGGTGCGTTCGCGTAGGGTAACCCCTCCCCCTTCGCGTTCTCACCCTTATCTATGTGATCACGTATCACAAAAAAATGGGCCCTCAACCTTTACTTTATGCGATCGCGCAACTCCTTATGCGATCACATAGAACAAATGCCTGGGCACCAGCAAAAGAAAAACCAGCAGCTTTTTAAGTGCAAAATCATCCCGTGGCCTATCCGAAACTCACCCGAGCCCTCGGGGCTCTAAAGAAAACATGCACGCAAGGCTAAAAACATCATACAAACTTGCTCGTGAGACAAAATCATGAAAATAACATGTAAATCTATGAATTAAACCTCAAAACTCATCATTTTCATCAAAAATTCTTAAGGTTCATAATTTCTCAACCGGATGTCCGAATCACGTCAAGCTAACTTCATTTTTCACTAAATTCCACAGTTAACCTTTAAATATCGTAATAAAGTTGTACCGGGCTCTTGAACCAAAACACTGACCCGATACTAATGATTTTTAGCATTATTTTTTTTCTTTAATTCATAAACATTTCAGCACAATAATTTCTTTCAAAAATTGATTTCTAAGGCTTGGGACCTCGGAATTCATTTGCGGGCATATGCCCGAGTCCCATATTTTACTGCGGACCTCCCGGGATCGTCGGAACACGGATCCGGGTCCGTTTACTCAAAATGTTGACCAAAGTCAACTTTTATCAAATTTAAATTCTAAAAATCACTATTTCTCATATTTTCACATAAAAGTTTTCCGGTTTCACACCCGGACTGCGCACGTAAATCGAGGTATTTCATTTTAGTCTTTTTATGGTTATTTTGCATGGAATGAAGTGTAATTTTATAAAATGACCCTTTGGGTCATCACAATCTCCAGCTCTAAAACACACATTCGTCCTCGAACGGACATAGAAAATTACCTGAAGTGGCGAACAAATGTGGGTATTTTCTCTGCATGTCCGACTCGGACTCCCAAGTAGCTGCCTCAACGGGCTGGCCTCTCCACTGCACTCGAACTGAAGGAAAACTTTTAGATCTCAATAGGCGAACCTGCCAGTCTAAAATAGCTACCGGCTCCTCCTCATAAGTCAAGTCTTTGTCCAATTGGACAAAGCTGAAATCTAACACGTGGGACGGGTCACCATGATATTTTCGGAGCATAGACACATGGAATACCAGATGAACTGAGGATAACCCTTGAGGCAATGCAAGTATGTAAGCTACCTCCCCCACCTTATCAAGAATCTCAAACGGCCGGATATACCTAGGGCTCAACTTTCCCTTCTTCCCAAACCTCATAACACCCTTCATGGGCGACACACGAAGCAATACCCTATCTCCAACTATGAATGCTACATCACAAACCTTACGACCGACATAACTCTTTTTCCTAGACTGAACTGCACGAAGTCTCTCCTAAATAATCTTGACCTTATATAAGGCCTCCTGAACCAAGTCGGTACCCAACAACCAAGCCTCTCCTTGCTCGAACCATCCAACTGGCGATCTGTAGCGTCTACCATATAATGCCTCATAAGGAGCAATCTGAATGCTCGACTGATAACTATTATTATAAACAAACTCACGCTGAATGGTACGCTCAGATTTAACGTCCAAAATCAATAACACAAGCGCAGAGCATGTCCTCTAATATCTGAATGGTACCCTCGGACTGCCCGTCAGTCTGAGGGTGAAATGTTGTACTCAACTCCACTCGGGTACCCAACTCACGCTGAACTGCCCTCCAAAAGTAAGAAGTAAACTGCGTACCCCGATCAGAAATGATAGACACGGGTACCCCATTAAGGCGAACAATCTCCCGAATATACAACTCACCCAACCGCTCTGAAGTATAAGTACTAGCCATATGAATGAAGTGTGGGGACTTAGTCGTCCTGTCTACAATAACCCAAACCGCATCGAATTTCCTCTGTGTCTGTGGGAGCCCAACAACGAAGTCCATAGTGATACGCTCCCACTTCCACTCAGGAATCTCTATTTGCTGAAGCAAACCACCAGGTTTCTGATGCTCATATTTTACCTACTGACAATTTAAGAAACGAGCCACATAAGCCACTATGTCCTTTTTCATCTTTCTCCACCAATAATGCTGTTTCAAATCTTGGTACATTTTTGCTACACCCTGGTGAATAGAGTACTTGGAGCTATGAGCCTCCTCAAGGATCACTTCATAGAGGCCATCAACATTAAGCACTAACAACCTACCATGCATCCACAAAACGCCATCATCTCCAATTGTAACGTGCTTGGCATTGTCGTGTCGAACCGTGTCCCTAAGGACCACCAAATGTGGGTCATCATCCTGCCGCTCTCGGATACGATCAATTAGAGAAGACCGAGCGACGGTGTAATCTAGGACACTGCTTGGAGAGATATCCAACCTCATGAACTGATTAGCCAATGTCTGAATGTCTGAAGCCAATGGTCTATTGCCAACTGGGATATACGCAAGACTGCCCATACTCACCGCCTTTCTACTTAATGCATCGGCCACCATATTGGCCTTCCCCGGGTGATACAATATAGTGACATCAGAATCTTTTAACAACTCTAACCACCTCCGCTACCTCAAATTTAGATCTTTCTGCTTGAATAAGTACTGGAGGTTGCGATGGTTAGTAAAAATCTCACGCGGCACGCCATAAAGATAATGCCACCAAATTTTCAAGGCATGTACAATAGCTGCCAACTCTAAATCATGAACATGGTAATTCTTCTCATGGACTTTCAACTGAAGAGATGCGTATGCAATCACCCTGCCATCCTGCATCAACACTGCTCCAAGGACAACTCGAGAAGCATCACAATACACCGTGAAAGAACCCGAATTTGATGGTAGCACCAACACTAGTGCTGAAGTCAAGGCTGTCTTGAGCTTCCGGAAGCTTGCCTCACACTCGTCTAACCATGTAAATGGGGCACCTTTCTGAGTCAATTTAGTCATTGGGGCTACTATGGATGAAAACCCCTCCACAAAACGACGGTAGTAACTGACAAAACCCAAGAAATTCCTAATCTCTGTGACTGTGGAGGGTCTAGGCTAGTTCTTGACTGCCTCTATCTTCTTAGGATCAACGTGAATACCCTCACCTGATTCAATATGACCCAAAAAGGCTACGAAATCTAACCATAACACACAATTAGAAAACTTAGCATAGAACTGATTATCCCTTAAAGTCTGGAGGGCTATACAGAGATGCTGCTCATGTTCTTCCCGACTACAGGAGTATAGAAGAATGTCATCAATGAACACGATCACAAAAGAGTCCAGATGTGGCTTGAAAACCCGATTCATTAAGTCCATAAAAGCCGCTGGGGCATTAGTCAGCCCAAAAGACATAACCAAAAATTCCTAGTGCCCAAACCTCGTACGAAAGGCTGTCTTAGGGATATCGGACGCCCTAATCTTCAGCTGATGGTAGCCTGAAGCTGATCAAATAGGTCATCAATCCTCGGCAATGGATATTTATTCTTGATAGTAACTTTATTCAGCTCCCTGTAGTCTATGCACATTCTCATTGACCCATCTTTCTTCTTTACAAACAAAACTGGTGCACCCCAAGGCGAGACACTAGGTCTTATGAAATCCTTATCTAGAAAATCTTGTAGCTGTTCTAACTCTTTCAGTTTTGGTGGGGCCATCTGATATGGAGGAATGGAAATGGGATGAGTGCCCAGAGCCACATCAATACATAAATCAATATCCCTGTCGGGCGGCATACCCGGCAGGTCTGCAGGAAATACCTCAGGAAATTCACGCACGATAGGAACTGACTCTATAGAAGATACCTCGACATCAGAATCACGAATATTAGCCAAATAAGCCAAACACCCTTTCTCCACCATGCGACGAGCCTTGGCATATGAAATTACCCGGCTGGGAGAACGACTAGGAGTCCCTTTCCATTCTAATCGAGGCAACCTCGGTAAAGCTAGAGTAACTGTCTTGGCATGACAGTCTAAAATCGCATAATAGGGCGACAACCAATCCATGCCCAATATAATATCAAAGCCAACCATGTCTAGGAGTAAAATATCAACACTAGTTTCCAGACCTTTAATGACTACCACTCACGAACGATACACATGATCTACCACAATAGCATCCCCCACCAGTGTAGACACATAAACAGGAACACTCAAGGGATCACATGACACATTCAAATACGAGGCAAAATAAGAGGAAACATACGAATAAGTAGACCCTGGATCAAACAAAACGGAAGTAGCTCTATCACAAACTGAGGTGATACCTATAATAACAGCGTCGGAGGATTCTGCCTCAGGCCTAGCTGGAAAAGCATATAGTCGGGGCGGAGCCCCACCACCCTGAACCACACCTCTAGGAGGATCTCCACCTCGAGCAGGCTGACCTCCACCTCTTGCTAACTGTCCTCCACCTCTAACATTCTGGCATCTACCTCTGACTACCTGACCCCTACCCCTTGTTGGCTGGGCAGGTGGTACTGCAGCTGGTGCTGGAACTATGGCACAAGAACCCTGGTACTGATGCTGACTACTCAGAAGCTTCGGACAAACTCTATGAACATGCACATATTCACCACACTCAAAACATACCTCCTGATATGAGGACTGACCCTCATGAACTGGCTGACCACGATAATAACTTTGCAGAGGAGGTGCTCTAATAGGAGCTGAAAGAGCACTGCAGACTGGCTGAGCAGAATGAGGTGCATAAGAACAACAACCCCCTGAGTACCATGTGAAACCTGTAGTGCTGAATGGAATCGCCTGGATGAATGGCCTCTGCTAAATGAAGTCCCGCCTCCAGAGGATGCACCACTGAAACTACCGGAATGACGAGGTCTCTTGTCTGACCCCTAACCTCCCGTCCCAAGAACTGACTCAACCCTCCTAACTATTTTAGCTGCATCCTGAAGAGAACTCTCGGATCATATCTCCTTGGCCATCTGCAACCTGATGGGCTGAGCAAGGCCATCAATAAACCGTCTGACCTTATCCCTCTCTGTGGGCAATATAAAAATAGCATGTCTAGCAAGATCCACAAACGAGTCTCGTACTGAGTCACAGTCATGCTGCCCAGCTATAGTCGTTCAAACTGACGACGCTTATCCTCTCGAGTAGTGACCGGTAAGAACTTCTCCAAAAAGAGATGAGAAAACTAATCCCAAGTCAGAGCTGGTGATCCCGCTGGCCTAGTCAACAAATAATATCTCCACCATTTCTTGGCATAACCAGTCATCTGAAAAGCTGCAAAATCAACCTCATTGGTCTCCAAAATACCCATATTACGCAAGACCTAATGACAATTGTCCAAATATTCTTGTGGATCCTCCGAAGTAGCACCACTGAAATTAACAGGAAATAGCTTAATGAATCTGTCAAGTCTCCACATGTCACGACCAAAATTCGATAAGATCGTGATGGCGTCGGACACCACTTTCAGGCAAGCCAATCCTTAACTAGTTGGAATAATTCCTGTTTTAAAAGTTTTCGAAATCGTTTCCTTTCGTTGCATTTCATAATCAAATGATTAAATCTTTGTAACTTAAATACGTCAGCAAATCAATTCAGTTTAAGAAAATAAATCCCAACATATCCCCTAAACCCGGTGACACAAGTACATGAGCAACTACTAAGAACTTATACAATTATACAACGCTTGTCCGAGGTACAAATTGGACAAAAGACTTTATAATAAAGTGCAAATACATAGAAGGGAGACTCTGTCATCTACGGAACGCCTCCGGATGATGCAGTCCGTCTGAGTCTCCAAGTCAACCACTCTGCTATGAAGGTACCTGTGCAAAAAAATGCACAACAAGTGTAGCATGAGTACGAAAATAACGTGTACTCAGTAAGTATCCCGCCTAACCTCAAAGAGGTAGTGACGAGAGGTCAAATTAGACACTTGCTATAAGTCGGATAAATGTAATCAGATGAGGTGCTAGGCCTGAGTATCATATAAAATAAATTAATAACCAGAGATAAGAAACATCAAACTTATTTCACCTTTTACACATCATTTAAACTGGCATTTCAACTCTTCCTTAAGCCGATAAACATGTATAAATCAAAGGAAATACGCAGTGTTTATCATGTATAAATCACACGAAATACGCAGTATTTAACATGCGCAATCAAAATGCCAAGGGTCAAACGACGCAGACCAACAATAATAAACTATGCACTGCCGAGGGTCGAACGGCTAACACCATAGATGCATTTATCTGCCCCTCTCGTGAATCGATCATGCGACGCAATTATATATAAATATAGGGTATTCTGCTCGTGAATCATACATGCGACTCAGGTACCCATAGATACACATATTCACATAATAAGTCCACATTTTTATCAAAGAAGTAGTTACCCGGGGAAAGTGGAAAAATTCTCTTTAAAAGAACACGAAAATAGCATTTAGATATTTGTTTTAAATTCATTTGACAAGTTCAATAATATTAATTAATATAACCTTATTAGGAATACAATTATCAACGGAGGAATCAATTCTCTTTATTAATGATTAAGAAAGGTACACTCTAGCCTTCTTAGGGGATACATTACCAATTCAATAGCATTATTAGTCTAATACTATTGGCAGGATCACATGTACAACACGTGAGGCATGCTAGTGGGTCCTAGACTACCCGGACATAAGCATATTAGTAGCTACGCACGGACTCCCATCACATCGTGCGTACATATCCCCCCGCAATTAATAGCATGTATTCATTCAGTTCGCTTATAAGGAAAATTCCCCCTCACATAGTTAGAAAGGAGACTTACCTCGCTCCGAAATTTCCATAACCGGCTTCCAAGCCCTTCCGACGACTCCAATTGATGCACAACGCCCCAAAACTACCAAATAACGGGCAAAGCAAATGAAAATTTACTCTAACACTCGCAACAAATTCAAATTACATAATTTCCCAACTCCGCTCATTGAATTGACCAAAATAACCTCGGGCCCACGTGCCCGAATTCCGAAATTTCTCGAAGATAAACTCTACCCCTAGCTTTACTAGTTCAAATATACAATTTAATCAAATATTCATGCTCAATTCGTGGCTAAAATCCAAATTTCCAAATTTCTAGGTTTTCGTCAAATTTCCCAATTTGCCCAGAATTTTCATGTTCAAATCCATGTAATAACCTTGTATTTAACTTGGAAATAAATAGAAGTAACTTACCTTGTGATTCTTAACTATATTCCCTCCTCGAAGCTCCTCAAAATCTTCCATACCAAATGAAAATAGGAGGAGAAATGACATGATTCTCATTTAAAAACATTCTTCCCAGGCCTCATTTCCGCACCTGCGGTCTCCTGCTCGCACATGCGCTTCCGCAGGTGCGCTCAAACTCTCGCACCTACGGCCTACTCAGCTCCAGCTGAAAACTCGCACCTGGGCCTACTCAGCTCTAGCCGAAAACTCGCACCTGCGGCTCCCAAAGTCGCACCTGTGTCCAAAGCTTTGCAAGTGAAGTCACACCAGATGACAACAACTCCAGCTCTTCTTCAACTCCAAATTAGATCCGTTAACCACCCGGAATCCACCCGAGGCGCCTAGGACCCCATCTAATTACACCAACCTGTCCCAAAACATGACACGGACTTTCTCGAGGCCTCAAATCACATCGAACAACATCGAAACGACGAATCGCTCTCCAATCCAAATCTTTAAGAACTTAGAATTTTAAACTTTTACATCCGATGCCGAAACCCATCAAATCACATCCGATTGACCCCATATTTTGCAGACAAGTCATATTCGACATTACGGACCTGCTACAACTTCCGGAATCGCATTCCGACTCCAATATTAAAATTTCCACTTCCGGTCAGATTCTTCAAAAACCTTCGAATTTCTATCTTAAGCCAAATGACTACAAATGTCTCCGGACATCAGAATTCACTTACGATCGCGCCCCCAACTCCTGAATCACCATACAAAGCTATTCCCAGACTCGTAATCCCAAACGGACGTCAATATCTCTGAAATGCGCTTCAAGCCAAACTTAGGAAATTCCTTCAAAAACATTGATTTCCACAACATACGCTGAAATGCTCCCGGGTTATCCAAAACCCGATTCGAACATACACCCAAGTCCGAAATCATCGTATGAACCTGTTGGAACCTTCAGATCCTTATTCCGAGGTCTTTTACTCCAAATCCCAGTCCTAGTCGATTCTCCTAACTTAAGGCTTCCGTAATGAGAATTTTCCTTTCAATTTAACTCTGAACTTCCCGAATTTCAATTTCGACCATACGCGCAACTCATAATACCTGAAACGAAGTTGTTCATGGCCTCAACCACTGAACGACGTGCTAGAGCTCAAAGCAACTGGTCAGGTCGTTACATTCTCCCCCACTTAAACAGACGTTCGTCCTCGAATGTGCCAAGAACTTCTCTAGAGTTATCTTAAATCACTATTTAACACCTCGTGCACCTGCCCGTGCTTCCACAACCCAGTTGGGCACATAAGCTTGATCAAATCTAAAGATGTTCTCTTTTATCCGTACAATAATCTCTTAACTCAGTTCCAACACCGAAAATTCTCTGCCAAGCCTGTTTCTATTATACGAACACCGTATCAAATACCACGCGAGGCACCAGAACACAACTGCGTACCTTTGCTGCATCAGCACCATACACCGCATAATCCATCATCTAACCACAATGACGCTCCCTGAACCTTAATAGCCACAATTCTACGAATCTGATGCTCTCAATGCACTTTATAAGATATATACATACATTCTGCTATAATGCTGACGATACCACCACAACAGAGGAGATGTGTAGAAATTCCTAACCAACTGTAGGGTTAACCAAACATTGAAATCTTTTCTCTCGACTGAGATCATTATCTCATTACGAACCAAATACTAGTATTTGCTCCCTACCATACTTCACAAAATCCCATCGTAATGATCCCTGATCCAATAGTCTCGTCTCACCCAATATGAACTATTCAGAGAACAAATCATCCCAGACATGACCAACAGTCTCACACGATGCCACAATGCGCCAATAGGCTAAACTCGGACACGATACATAAGGAAATGACTCAGGAAGGGACTACTCAACTCATGCAAGTAATATGAATTTTCCTCAGAATCAGGAAGTAAAGAACAAGAAAATAAGTATATGAGCCTTACTCAACATCACACTGCTGCGACATGCAACCCAATCCTAATAACAAACCCGTGGCCACGTGCCACCCGGTCCCATCATAATATTCACATAAGGAAATATATATGGAGCTGAATTGCTCACTATTAAAAATTACTGAATACTGGTCACAAGCACGCTAAGTGCATAATACCATTCCGGGGAGACTGATAGAGCCATATGCTAAAAAACTCAAGCACAACTGAGGTGCGATATATAATATGAATCCCAAGAACCATCTTGCTCACATAACCTCATTACTACGCAGAATCTCAACATATAAGAAATTATCAAGTCGTTTCACAATTCACACGGAACAATCAAAACAGCACATGAATTTGACGAAGACGGAACAACATCTGATATTCCAACACCCCTTCTATGTGGAGGGCTATACTGAAATAAGCACAGCTGACTCGCATGAAGCCCACAGTCTCATTTAAATCCATTCACACACTTCAAGCTTATTCCGCTCACACTGCACTAGGCTGATAGCCTTACCCGGGTCCAGAATAACCCACTTCTTCTCATAATACACGAGAACAACCATCATAGCTGGGATAACCACCTCGTAAATCTACAATAAAGTTTTACTGAACACCTTACAGGCATAAATTCTCAAACAAGAAATATCACATTTCTTCATACTCAGTCTGAATCTTCGACCCATTAAGTGACTACATGTCACACTTATACAATCTTCCTGTGGTCACGCTCCCACGACCTCCCACGAGTTAACAAGCCTGCATATCCATACCACCGACCACACTAATGCTGCAAAACACATCAAGAACCCATGACCAGGGTACAGAGCCTCTTTTACCGAATATCGATCTCAGGTGACACTAAAGATAACATCATCTTACTCTGAACTTTAAAATCCTTTTTACTTGCTGATCCGAGCTCATGACACCCTTGTTAACACCGAACCGCAATCTCGACTCTTACTTTCAGTTACATATTGCTTATTGCATCTAACATGCCAATATGGGATAGCACAGGAATTCCATCATAACTCCTGAACCACCACTAGGGTGAACACTTCATCATATAGAAAACCTTTTACTTACCTCAATCCATAAGAACCACAACAACACACGAGCGAATTCTCACAATCACAACACATGAAAATCCTTAAGTAGTGGTCTGAACCACCATAACCCTTCCGGGATCCGCCTACCACTGACAGGCCATAGCACTTGAATGCTTCCAATGAAATCTATTACGACGGCCGACATGCCCCACACACACATCTGCACAAACCATACACATACTCAACCATACAGAAGGAACTGATCATTGTCGTACATGTGACATTTCAACCATGGCTAACCATTCCATCTTCTTTTAATCATCTTAATTACCTCAGCGATAGTAGTAACTTCCTTCAACTCATAGAAAACTCAACCCTTACTCATCCCGAGTGACCTTGGTTCACGAGACCATGCTGCCTAAATCCTGTAACCCATCTCACATCCTCTTGATAATCTTTCTACAACCCGGAGTCTATTTCTGCCACTCCTCCAATACTATTCTGCATGCTGAAAATAACATAGAACACTCCAACAATTTTCCTGCTCCTCAAAAATTATGTTGTAAAAGCTCGATCCTTAATCATAATGCTGCCTAAAACCCTTAAACGCCGCATTCTTAACTTTTTGAATTCACTAGGACCGCTATTGAGAGTCACCTACTCTGCCTGGCCCAGAATACAATCAACTCCAAGGCTCTTCTAGCACATGAAACACCCTTTTTTAATGAAGCACGGGACTGATTCACTATCCTTACAACTTGTCTATGCCTTAAGCATACATTCTGAATCTTTCAAAGCCTACCCTGATCCAACAGGGCCAAATTTCGCACAAATTCATCAAATCCCACGCAAAGTCACAAATTATTTACTCCTTTCTCTTACCTGTAACAACTTTCCAGTACGTTGACATTCCGCAACCCCATGAGAACACAATCCTACAACCCAACAGCAGGTGGTGGGACTCCCCCACTTAGCCCGAAGCTACTCCTTGCACCACTCTAGGCCCTACTGAGATCCTTTCTCCTTTGCTAACATGATCTTGCTCAACCAGTCCGTCAAATTCTTCGAAATTCTCTTGGTAGCATACCCTAAATACTCAAGTTCTCTAGCACCATTCACACATTTTGCCTCCTACCGAATAGCCACTAGAATTCCTCGTAGAAACTTTCCAACCACGCAACCGCTAACCTACTCACAGGAGATAACCCACCTGTGGAAAAATCACCAACTGACCTTTTCTAATAACACTGAAATGCACGCCCTCTACAACATCAATACCCCATCCTAAGCATGTTCTCATCCACCAACTTTACCAGTCCGTTCGCTCCTTATGGACATCTACTAAATACGCTACGATATCCTTAAATTCACCTGAAATATTGCACCTTTCCTCATCCCTAACAACCTATAATTTCGGTTAAGCTCGTGGACCCAATCACTGTCCACTAAAACTCTCAAATCACTCCAAACTTTTCCTCAAGATGGGCAGCTGTCTTACCACTGAATGCATAGGCTGCACTGCCACTCTTCCTACTTAGTTAAACTCATTCCTTTAAACCATTACCCGACCTTCGTCTCTTATGCCTGGCATTTTAGAGATTTAGCCGCCACCTGACACTTCTTACACGTCTTCCTTCATTGCATGCTTATTAATTTCAGCCTCAATTCAATATCATTCTCTGCAACACTCAAACCAACAGATCACCATACTTCGACTCCCGAAGGTCATCTTTCTCAAGTGGCCTTCAGTAGAATGACTATTCAATTCTGAACCACTACACACCATGATCTCTGACAACCGCTTCTTCAATACTTCTTCGCAGTACTCTGACCCCATTCCACCGAGGAAACCCTGGCACCGACGAACTTAACACATTCCATTCGATTAAAATAGCGATACCACATCACAGATGAAAACTCCACCTAACTTGATAATACCAAGTTTTATTACTTTATCCCCCAAACTTTGAACATCCATAGTCCAATTGCCTTTCCTCCGCCGGAACTAAAATACTAAAATCTCAAAATTACGCTCTGAGAAGACCTCCCTTCAAACCATCCATCACCCAAACATATGGGCAAGCATTCTACGATCATATCGACACAGCACGATAACCAATCGTAAGCATCATAACAATCTGAACATAGCCTCAAAGTTCTCAGAATCACAGCTACTGGCTGAAAACAACACATTACACTCCCGCAGAGCAACGACAATAGCCTCAATCAACTTCGCATGGAGAAACATCCCGCACCACCTCCATAGTATCGTTAAAATCCCTCAAATCCTCGATTCATTACAAGCGCTTCGCGACGCGTAAGATTGAGTAGGAAGAAACATAGGCATAAGCCTTAATGGAATCAAATAGCACGATGAGGAATCAAGAAGGGAAGTACTCCTAACAGCCCTGTAGCCTCTCGAAGATAAGTACAAACGTCTCCATACCGATCAGCAAGACTCTACTAGACTTTCTCATGACTCGTGAAACCTACGGAAACCTAGAGCTCAGATACTGTGTTGTCACGACCCAAATTCCATAAGGTCGTGATGGCGACGGACACCACTATCAGACAAGCCAATCCTTAACTAGTTGGAATAATTCCTGTTTTAAACATTTTCTAAATCGTTTCCTTTCGTTGCATTTCATAGTCAAATGATTAAATCTTCATAAATTAAATACGTCAAAAAATCAATTTAGTTTAAGAAAATAAATCCCAACACATCCCCAGAACCCGGTGACACAACTACATGAGCAACTTCTAAGAACTTATACAATTATACAACGCCTGTCCGAGGTAACAATTGGACAAAAGACTTTAAAATAAAGTGCAAATACATATAAGGGAGACTCTGTCAGCTGCAAAATGCCTCCGGATGATGCAGCCCGTCTAAGTCTCCAAGTCAACCACTGTGCTATGAAGGTACCTGTGCAACAAAATGCACATCAAGTGTAGCATGAGTATGAAAACAATGTGTACTTAGTAAGTATCCCGCCTAGCCTCAGAGAGATAGTGACGAGAGGTCAAATTAGACACTTGCTATAAGTCGGATAAATGTAATCATGTGAGGTGCTATGCATGAGTATCATATAAAATAATTTAATAACTAGGGATAAGAAACATCAAACTTATTTCATCTTTTACACATCATTTCTTCTTAATTTAAACTGGCATTTCAACTTTTCCTTAAGCCGATAAACATGTATAAACCACAGGAAATACGCAGTATTTAACATGCGCAATCAAAACGCCGAGGGTAGAACGGCGCGGAGCAACAATAATAAATTGTGCACTGCCGAGGGTTCGAGTTCTGCCCCGCTCGCGAATCGATCATGCGACGCGGTTATATATAAATATAGGGTTATCCTGCTCGCGAATCATACATGCGACTCAGGTACCCATAGATACACATATTCACATAATAAGTCCACATTTTTATCAAGGAAGCAGTTACACGAGGAAAGTGGAAAAATTCTCTTTAAAAGAACATGAAAATAGCATTTAGATCTTTGTTTGAAATTCATTTGCCAAGTTCAATAATATTCATTAATATAACCTTATCAGGAATACAATTATTCACGGAGGAATCAATTCTCTTTATAAATGATTGAGAAATGTACACTCTAGCCTTCTTAGGGGATAAATTACCAATTAAATAGCATTATTAGTCTAATATTATTTGCAAGATCACATGTACAACACGTAAGGCATGCTAGTGGGTCCTAGACTATTCATACATAAGCATATTAGTAGCTACGCACGGACTCCCGTCACCTCGTGTGTACGTAGCCCCCCGCAATTAATAGCATGTATTCATTTAGTTCACCTATGGGGACAATTCACCCTCACAAAGTTAGAAAGGAGATTTACCTCGCTCCGAAATTTCCATAGCCGGCTTCCAAGCCCTTCCGACGACTCCAATTGATGCACAACGCCTCAAAACTACCAAATAACGGGCAAAGAAAATGAAAAATCACTCTAATACTCGCAAAAAAATCAAATTACATAATTTCCCAACTCCGCTCAATGAATTGACCAAAATTCCCTCGGGCCCACGTGCCCGGATTCCGAAATTTCTCGAAGATAAACTCTACCCGTAGCTTGACTAGTTCAAATATACAATTTACTCAAATGTTCATGCTCAATTCGTGGCTAAAATCCAAATTACCAAATTTCCAGGTTTTCTTCAAATTTCCCAATTTGCCCACAATTTTCATGTTCAAATCCATGTATTAACCTTGTATTTAACTTGGAAATAAATAGAAACAACTTACCTTGTGATCCTTGACAAAATTCCCTCCTTGAAGCTCCTCAAAGTCGTCCATACCAAATGAAAATAGGAGGAGAAATGAGATGATTCTCGTTTAAAAACATTCTGCCCAGGCCTCATTTCCGCACCTGCGGCCTCCTGCTCGCACCTGCGCTTCGGCAGGTGCACCCAAACTCTCGCACCTGCGGCCTCCTCAGCTCTACCGCAAAATTCGCACCTGCTGCTCCCAAAGTCACACCTGCGGCCAAAGCATCGCACGTGCGGTCAAACCAGATGACAACAACTTTAGCTCTTCTTTAACTCCGAATTTGATCCGTTAACTTCCTGGAATCCACCCGAGGCCCCCGAGACCCCATACAATTACACCAATCTGTCCCAAAACATGACACGGACTCGCTCGAGGCCTCAAATCATATCAAACAACATCGAAATGACGAATCGCTCTCCAATCCAAATCTTTAAGAACTAAGAATTTCAAACTTCTACATCCAACGCCGAAACCCATCAAATCACTTCTGGTCGGATTCTTCAAAAAACCTTCAAATTTCTATCTTAAGCCAAATGACTTCAAACTGACCTCCGGACATCCGAATTCAATTCTGATCGTGCCCCAACTCTAGAATCACCACACGAAGCTATTCTCAGGCTCGGAATCCCAAACAGACATCAATATCTCTTAAATGCGCTTCAAGCCAAACTTAGGAAATTCCTTCAAAAATGATGATTTCCACAATATACGCCAAAACGCTCCCAGGTTATCCAAAACCCGATACCAATATACGCCCATGTCCGAAATCATCGTATGAACCTGCTAGAACCTTTAGATCCTATTTCCGAGGTCTTTTACCCCAAATCCAGTATTAGTCGATTCTCCCAACTTAAGGCTTCCAAAATGAGAATTTTCCTTTCAATTTAACTCCAAACATCCCGAATTTCAATTTCGACCATACGCGCAAGTCATAATACCTGAAACGAAGTTGTTCATGGCCTCAAACCAGTGAACGACGTGCTAGAGCTCAAAACGACCGATCGGGTCATTACACCACATAGCATCTGATGATATCCATGCCCTATTAGCAGGAGGCACTACAACAACTGGCTGAATTATCCCAACGGTATTGATCACTGTAGTCTGTACCTGAGGAGTAGTATGAAGTGGAGTGTGGGTAGTAGGAGTCGAGACCCCTCATCCAGCCTGAGATACGGCTGCTGCAATAGCAATGGTGCCACTCTGGGCCACACTCTCCATAAGGCCCACTAAACGGACCAAAGCATCCTGTAGAACTGGGGTAGCAATAAACCCCTCGGGAACATGAGCTGGTCCTGCTGGGACAGTCTGAGTCGGAACCCCCTCATTAATCTCAATCTGGGGTTCCGCAGTTGTGGCTGCTGCCTGAGCAATGGGCTGAGTCATGCCCCTGTCTTTGCCTCTGGTGTGGCCTCGGCCTCTGCCCGTAGTAGGAGCTACTGCTACTGGAGGTCCGGAATTCTGGTCAGCGGAAGATGAAACACGTGTTCTCGCCATCTGCGAGAGAATAAAAGAATCCAAATCAGTATTTGAGGTACAAGAATTCGCACGATAGAATAGAAATAAAAATTGAGTTGTTTCCTAACTCAAAAGCATCTGAGAGATAAGTACAGACGTCTCCATACCGATCTTTCAGACTCTACTAATCTTGTTCATTGATTGTGGGACCTAAGTAAACCTAGTGCTCTGATACCAACTTGTCACGACCCAAATTACCAACCTTAGTGATCGTGATGGCACCTAACACCACACTTGCTAGGCAAGCCAATGTTAGAAATCGCTTAATTAATTTTCTTAATTAATTACTCCAGCATAATTAGCTCAATTTAAAAAGGACTTAATTAGGGTAATTCCCAACAACAATAAAATAGAATAATTAAAATGCCAATTAAAGGAAACGAACCACAAACTAATTATAATAATAACTCTAAGACTACCCTAGGGTCTAGTGTCACAATCCACGAACTACGAAAGAATACTACAAATAATTTCTGAAAGAAATAGTGTAATTGTTCTGCATGATATAAAATAGTGTATGTAAATATAGGAAAAGACTCTCGGATATCTGTGATAGCCGACAGATGTACCTCGTGTCTCCAAACGAAATCGGGTGGTCGTCCTAGAATCCTCTACTGGTGAATGGTACCTAGATTTGTGCAAAAAGAGCACAGAGTGTGGTATCAGTACAACCGACCCCATGTACTAAGTAAGCGCCGAGCCTAACCTCGGTGAAGTAGTGACGAGGCTAAGTCGGGCTTCAACAATATAACCGATAACAACAATAAATAATAAAGGCATAAAGGAAATTAAAAAAATGGATAAATAAAGGTTGCAACAAAATAAAATAACTCAGCTATAACCAATTCTCAAATAATTATTCAAAATTCAAAACTTTAACTTTAAATAAATTAGTATGAAAATATTTAAAGAGTAGTAGTAAAATAGCCATTTCAACTATTCAAACTTTTATTTCCTTTTTCTTTAAAAATAATCAGTAAAATATAAATATAAATATCCTCCCTTATCACTCCTTGTTGTGGCGTGCAGCCCGCTCCCACCTGTCCTCCCTTATTAATCCTCCCTAAAATATCGCCCTTATTACTCATGTTGCGACGTGCAACCCAATCCCACATGTCCTCCCTTATTACTCCTTGTTGCGACGTGCAACCCGCTCCTACCAGACATATCATATCAAGTTATTCAAAATTTCACAAATCAGGCCAAGCCTTTCACAATACTTTTGTTTCAACAATTATAAATAATAAACCACATTTTTCGCATGACTTCATCAATAACCTCTCGACCATGAAACCAACAAGAAAATCAAAATATATGCATTTATTCCATAAAAATAAAACCAAACCTCTCAGCCATATTTATATCACGAGGGAACCCGGTCAAACAACCAATACTCTTTCCAAACAGTCACAACAATAACTAACAATAATTCAACAAGGCCAAACAGTCATAGAAACAATAATGAACATGTAACAGTTAAGACAATAATCAAATAAGTGGGGAACGGGTAAGGGGATCATGTTTAACAAACAATTTGGGTGGTGCATAGATACTCGTCACCACACCTATACACACCACCCATTCAGTTTACGTAGAAAACAAGTGGGGAGTCCTATTCTCTTAAGCTAAAGTTAGGCCAAACACTTACCTCAATTCCGTAGGCCACTCACTGCTTAATTATTGCTTTTCCTTTTGAATTCACCTCTAACTTGCTCGAATCTAATCAAAATTAACTTAAAAACATTAAATAATGCTAAAGAAACTAGCTTTATTGAAAAAATATAATTTTTCCTAAGTTTTCTAAAAAAAAGTGAATACCCGACCCCGGGCCTGCTTGGTCTAAACGCGGGGTTCGGACCAAATTACGTTTACCAATTCACCCACGAACCTAAATATGCTATTAGTTTTGAAATCCGACCTTAATTTGATATACAATTCAATTTTTACACAATTCCCTAATTCTACCCAAATCCTAGATTTTTACCATGAAAATTCTTTGTTTTTGCTTTTAAAGTGATGCAAAATAATAAGAAATTGAATGAAAAAGGTTTGGAATTGATTACCTATGAATTGGGAATGAAGATTATTGAAGAAAAATCGTTTTTAGGGCTGGAGCCTCGAAAAATTGGAGAAGAAAGGGTTCTGCCCGGTTTTTGGAACCTTTTATATTAACTGGACACGGTTCTTCGCGATCGTGGGCCCAAGGCTGCGTTCGCATAGGCTTAGCATCCCAGCCCTACGCGATCGCGATCCTAGGGCTGCGATCGCACTGCCTAACGACTACCCAGCCCCCCAGCCCGGCCTGACTCTATGCGATTGCGACCTTCTTTGTGCGTTCGCGTAGGGTAACCCTCCCCCCCTTCGCGTTCGCACCCTTATCTATGTGATCGCGTACCACAAAAAAATGGCCCCTCAACCTTTACTCTATGTGATCGTGGAACTCCTTGTGTGATCGCATAAAACAAATGCCCGGCACCAACAAAAGAAAAACCAGCAGATTTTTAAGTGCAAAATCATCTCGTGGCCTATCCGAAACTCACCCGAGCCCTCGCGGATCAAAAAAAAATATGCACGCAAGTCTAAAAACATCATACGGACTTGCTCGTGCGACAAAATCATAAAAATAACATGTAAATCTATGAATTAAACCTCAAAACTTATCATTTTCATCAAAAACTCTAAAGGTTCATAATTTCTCAACTGGATGTTCGAATCACGCCAAACAAACTCCGTTTTTCACCAAATTTCACAGTTAACCTTTAAATATCATAACAAAGTTGTACTAGGCTCAGGAACCAAAACACGGACCAGATACCAATGATTTTTAGCATTATTTCATTTCTTTAATTCATGAACATTTCAGCAAAACAATTTCTTTCAAAAGTTGATTTCTAAGGCTTGGCTCAAAATTCATTTCCGGGCATACGCCCGAGTTCCATATTTTACTGCGGACCTCCAGGGATTGGCGGAACATGGATCCGGGTCTGTTTACTCAAAATGTTGACCAAAGTCAACTTTTATCAAATTTAAATTTTAAAAATCACTATTTCTTATATTTTCACAAAAAAGCTTTCCGGTTTCACGCCCGGACTGCGCATGCAAATCAAGGTATTTCATTTTAGTCTTTTTATGGTTATTTATCATGGAACGGAGTCTAATTTTATAAAATGTCCCTTTGGGTCATCACAAGGGGTGATTTGAGGGGTCATTTGGACTCCGATTTCAGAGTTCTTTATATGTACGGACTCGTGAGATAACGAGGATCATTTTGGTATAAATTGTGTTGAGTTCCGAGATGTGGGCTCTGGGTCGGGTTTTTGCTAATTTTGGGTTTTGTACATAAAGCTGATATTTTTGGATTGGGTTTCATCCCCCTAGCATATATTGATGTGAAAAATCTGAACTTGATAGATTTAGATAACTCAGAAGTTGATTCAAGGGGCAATTGTGTTGCGGAGTAGATTTTCGGGCTAGTTTGAGGTAAGTAATGTCTTTAAATCCTGTCCTGAGGGTATGAAACCCCGGACTTTACATTCTTTCACTGTTTTGGAGTGACGCACACACTGGATGACGAGTGTGGGGCATGCACGAGTTGGGAAATTGGGAATTTGTTCCTTTTGAGGAAACTATTGAGTTGCGAAACTGCTTTTAAAGCATATGTTAATTAATATTACTAAGTTTTGATATATTTGTGTTGTAAGCCATGTTTGGGGCCTAGTGCCGATCTGTTTTAACCCCTTGGGGGCTATTTTCATGATATTTCCTCTCTTACAAATTATTATTTTTCACTCAGTCTTCCTTGCTGAATTGTTTTGACACTCAGATTTTATTGATATTATGTCTTTAAATGAAATATGATTTGGGTCGAGAACCCCGTTTATTTATGGCCCGAGTGGCATGTTGTAAGTGTCTGACTGAGTGAGGCCGAGGGCCAATATTGTGAGGATGTTATGATATGAGAGAGGCCGAGTGCCTGAGAGTGATTGATGCCATGATATGGCTGTTTATAGCGCTTGGGCTGTAAGAGCCCCTGCGGAGTATGTACACACCCCCAGTGAGCGCAGGTACCTACTGAGTGCGAGTGCCGAGTGCCGAGTGACGAGTGATTGGGAGGTATGAGTGACTGTGAGGTGCTGAGTGACTGTTACTGAGCAATGGTGAGGTGCTGAGTGACTATTTATGAGTGATGATTTGGCCTGAGGGGCGATTTATAATGATATTTTGCTAAGTTTTGATTATGATTCCTTTCATCCTTTTATAATGAGATTTTGGGAGTTTCACTGAGAAACATTTGAAAATATACTTGTTCAAAGGATTTTTTTTTATGGAAATTGGTTTTCAAACTTATGTACTACTTTATCAAGACTCGGTATTTTTACTATTTGTGGATTGGTGTTTTGTGTTGTGTGTTTCTTATCCTCAGACTTGATTTATATTCATTACTACTGAGTTGGAGTACTAATCATTACTCCCCGCACCGCTGCGTGGAGACCCAAGTAGTGGTTTTGAGCAGTAGTCACTTGCGTTCGTTCGGCATCAGCTTTGGGATTTCGAGGTAGCTGTCCAGCGTCTACAGCTTCTCCATTTCTCTTCCTTCATTAGTATTAGTATTTTATTCCGAGACATTGTTTATGACACTAGCAGTGTTAGTTTTATTCATAGATGCTCGTGATCAGTTGACTTAAATTCGAGGAGATTTGTTTAGACTGTCAGATTATATTATGCTTGCTTAAAGACTTAGAGGAATATTTATACTTATTATGCTAGTTATTAATGATTTTAGAAATTATATTAAAATAAATGTGTAGTTATGTGAAGGTTGGCTAGCCTAGTTCCACGATAAGGCGCCATCGCGACAAGTTAGGATTTGGGGTCGTGACACATATGTTGAAAGTTTCCTTTTGTAAATATGTCGTGAATTACGTTATGTACATGACCAATTTTTGTTTTACTACGTTTCCTCTTTTCACAAATGTCCCATGAAATGAAGCAATTCAATATCACAAATCAAAAACAAATTTACTAATTAAGAAGGTGTTTGTATGTCTACATGTTCTCATAGATGTATATATATGTGCAACATGTTCTGTTAACGCACTTCTTCCCCTCCTGCCAAACTAAACAAAATAAAAATTGGTTAAAATCTAGGTGATGCTCTATGCATAATCGTCGACATGTCATGACGGAGTTGAACTTGTAAAGAATCAATAACATCACTCTTGTTGCAAAAATAGCCTAAATTAGGATTTGTCCTAAGGGCTAATTGATAAACTAGGCTAAACATGGCCATAGCCCAAACAATTGTCCTTTAGAATAGTAAATTTAATCTGAGATGACTATGTGCATATCCCATAGGTTAAAAGTACCTCTTTTAGATTAAAATTTGCAAACTTAGAGAATAATTGAATATTGCTTCAGATAAGCATTTTAACTGTCACGACCATAGTCATGACTATATAATCTACTCTCGGGTGTGGAAAATCATGCCCCCGAATCTAACTCCAAACAATAATAAAATCATATGTTGTATTCGCGGGTGCATTTCATGTGGCGCGGTTACGATGTGTCCCAAAAAACAACAAGTTCTCGCCATCGTGACTTGTTTCAGGTTAAATCCATAAATATCAAAACATGTCCATATCCCAAATATTTGCCTATTATGATAGTAAAATATAACTTTGTACATATCATGTGAACTAAAAATACCTCTTTTAGATAAAAAAATAATATAAAACTTAGAGAATAACCGAGCATGGCTTCAAATAAGCATTTTTAACCGTCACGGCCATAGTCATGACTATATAATCTACATTCGGGTGTGGCAACTCATGCCCCTGACTCTAACTCAAAACACTAATTAAAATCACATGTTGTAACCGCGGGTGCATTTCATGTGGCGCGGTTACAATGTGTCCAAAAACAAACAAGTACACGCCTTCTTGACTTGTTTTCAATATAAATCCATAAATATTAAAAGCGGCTAAAGATTAATAAAGCTAATGCACAATAGGCTAAAATACGTAAATAATCAGATAATTTAGGCCAAATATTAATAGTTAAGCGACCGTGCTAGAACCACGGAACTCGGGAATGCCTAACACCTTGTCCCGAGTTAGCAGAATTCCTTACTCGGATTTCTGGTTCGCAGACAAATTAAAACAAAGTCTAAAATTTCTCAGTTTGGGATTTTTAATAAAGAAACGGTGTCCGAGAACATCATCAAAATCCGGGTGGCGACTCTAAAACTAAAATAAATCCTAAATTCGAATAATGTCACATAAAGTGTGACAACTCTGGCGACTTTGCTGGGGATTAGAACCTAGAATCTCAAGGATTCAAAGAATTCGACCTTAGAATAACTGTTATATTTGTCTTTATTATTATCTGATTTTTACATGTTTGAACCTAATGTACTAAATGCCTCTTTTACCGCTTTGAAATTATCTTAACTGCATATAAATTGTGTTGAAACCCTTCTTCTCTCTGAGTCTTCTAAATCAGCTAGGAAGTGTGCACTTCGTGTGACTTCTTTTCTGTTAGAGGCATGCAAATTTTATAACAAGGTACAGATAAGTTGTAAAGCCGGTGAAGCTTCTGTATTCTCGGTACGCTGCCCCGACCTCGGCTCGAGCTTTCCGCTCAGGTAAGCCTTGTCTAGAACAAAATCCCAGGATTTAAACCGATTATAACATAGCCTCATGTTGGATCCTTAGTAGAAACGATTATTTGCATCACGTGCATTTGACTTAGGGGACTCAACACAGGGGTTGGGTACGTCTAGGTCAGGTGAACCCGAAATAAAAGACCATCCTGATGCATCTTACCTGCTATGTGTACAATATTTTTGTTTCGATTTGTTTGTTGATCGGCTAAAAAATAGAATAACAGAAAAACAAAGAGAGAAATAGAATAGGAAATCTATCCGATTTAAAAAAAAACGATATTCAAAATCATCCCGAAACTCATGAAAAAAGGAGGAAAAGAAAGAAGAAAATAGTATTTCAAAAATGAAATGAGTCGGTGCATATTTTTCATAATTACATCAAGATTTCCCAAACTACGCATTATTTGATTCTCACCGATGTGGGATACGTAGGAAACCCTCATCAGGTCCAACCCTATTTTTCAAAAATCAAAATACGGTCGTAAATAATACTTTGCAACATGGTTGCCAAAGAAAAGGGTTGACTAGGAAAAATATTTATGGGTAGGAAATTAGGCACAAAATTTGTCCAAGGAAGGCCTAATATCATTTCTCAAACCAAGTTACTCTAAGATTTCGCCTTGAGCACATTCCGGGCAAGTTCTAGACTACAAATGATGCAAAAGAATTTTTTTTTTTCCAACTAAAGCTTACCACACATGGCACATGCAAAACTCAAATGGAATACAAATCCAAAGTTCAATTGGAACCAATGAAACTCAAGGAAGTCATATGTAGCTTAAGAAGCTATTTAGTGCATCAAAGAGACAAAGTAAGAATCTAAAAACCACAACAAGTAGTATTTTTGTTATTTCAAAATTTTCACATGCCGAGGTTTTAATTCATATTGGTACCAAACAAGTCATATGGTGTCTTGTGGGAGCAAGATTACATCCCAAAACCCAATTTAGTCACATCAAATTCCTAAACTAACTACTAGACTTAATCCCTTAAGAAAAGTTGTTATGCTATCTATCATAGGGAAAAGTCACCCGGTTCTAACAAAAATCATTTCCTTGGAAAAGAACCATGGTAGAAAGAAAAACCAAGGAATAATGCTACTATACATAAACAAAAATACAAACCAAAACAAGGAAAATATGAAAGGAAAGAAAATGCTACTTTAACAACTATCATAAATACATTAGAACATTCACCAATCTACACAAGTTCACCAATCATATAAGAGAGCCACCCTCAACCTACGATATTGCATTGTCCCCAATGCAATTATGCAAGATAAGATGAACAATAAAAAGGAGGTGCTCCCTGGGTGGTATCACTCATCACTGGAAGAACTGGGAGGTGCAAGCTCACAATCCTCCTCCTCGGTCTCATCCGGACCACAGAATTTTCTCAACGTGCTCATGAGCTTGGAGAGGAACTTGCTTTTCTTCTTCTCGTACTCCCGATGCTTCTTCTGCCTTCTCTCGATCTTTCCTAGCTTGGACTTGATGGTTTGTTGTTCCCTAGAAAGGTCGGCTACAGTCGGGAGCCTTGCCTGGCTAGCTGAACCTGAAGAAGTGCCCCCATCGGGTGGTGTAGAAGGAAGGCCAGCTAGAAGCTGGCGGACCTGTGAATCGACCCCATAAACCTGTCTAGAAATGTACCTGAGAGTAAGCGGCCCCTGCTCCAGTGGAATGATAGCTGTGGAGATCCCGGGAGCAGCTGCAGGATCATCAGGTATCTCAATGGCATCAGGGAACTGGCCGAAAGTGGGGGCTGCCACATCAATCCTCCGTTTCTTTTGCGCATTTCCTGCTCCTTTCCTCAACAGCGGATGGATGTTTTTCTCTGGGTGTCGCTCCTTTTCATTAGGTTGTGGCACCACCCCAGCATTGTAGCACAGCTGGGTGATAAGGGACGGAATGAATAGGCTCCTGGACCGCTCTGCTACCACCTCGGCCATCTCATCATAAATAATCTGCCCGACATTTACCGGGATTCCCTCCAGGATGGCACATATTATTCGTGCCTTCTCAAGTGTTACTTCAGTCTCATTTTTGGACGGCATGATGCGGGCACAAATGATGGAGAGCCAAGTCTTGGCCTCTGCAGTAAACTCCGCTGACTCAATCTTGGAATGATTTGTGATCCAGCCGGGTGTCTGTCCGCCATGCAAATGATCAATGTACCACTGCAATCCTGGTTGTCAGCATTGGGCAGATTGTAGAGTGCATTGATCGCCTCAGGACTTACCCTTACTTCTCTGCCCCTCACAGTAACTACCAACTCATCAGCAAAGTCCGTCTCCAAAGCATTAGCATAAAATTCGCGGACGACTTCATGATTGGCTGGCCTAGGATCAGCTGCAAAAAATATCCAGCCACTAGTATCAATCTCCCATGGAACTCAGGCCATCGGTTCTCCAGGTCAGTCAGGAGGATGCCTCGTTCCCGAATCATGCCTAAGGACAGCTGCTTGTCATAGCGCCTAGAGCATCTCAGGGAAGAGAAGGTTGTAGCATCATAGTAATCCTCTGCGGGTGTTTGTTGCGCACCGGGCGTTTGAACATTTTCCACAGGTGTCGAGTCCATTTTTTGCAGTGTAGAGTGCCTACAAAGAGATTAATCATGTCAAACAATCATATGGGAACTTAAAGCAATGTATTTGGGGGTGGTTAGGCCAAAGAAATAGTGCAAAAGGCATTTGGAACCAAGTTTCGCAAGCACATTGCTTTACTGCATGGGGTGTATTGAATTGCGATCGCAGAAAAGGGCCTGCGATCGCAAAGGCCAAAGACTGTGAAGGCTGCGATCGCAGGCCAGTTATTGCGATCGCGATGAGAAATGAGGCGTGGCCCAAGGGTAGAAGTTATGCGATCGCAGAGGACTTATGGCGATCGCAGAGGGTGATTTAGGGGTCTAGCAGAATTAGACCTACGCGATCGCAGGGATTGAACCGCGATCGCAGAGGTCGTCTTCTTCACCAGTTTACAGACCCTTTCAGGCATTCTAGCAAACACCAAGTGGGCTGCATTTTGCATTCACAGATTCAAGTACCCAGGCTTGTGGATTTCTCCCCAAATTTTTACACAAATCAACACCTACACTCAACCAACCTACAGCAAACAAGCACACACAAGGCAAATTGCCCAAATTGCACAAAGGAAAAACACTATTCAAGTCCGAACTATCCCACTTTGGGGCTGCCCAGTTCTTGGATTCCACACAATTTCGAAAAGCAAATGGAGTATAGAGTAGGAATCTACATACCTGGATGGTGATGACCAAAGGGATAAAAAGAGGAGTGAAACCAGCAGTATTTAGGCATGGAACAGGGGTTGGGGGAGCAGGGAAGTCTGGAGTTTACAGCAAAAATGGCTGAGTAAACAAAATCCCTAGGTTTTAATTCTTTACAACTTACCTGTTCCTTCTGCGATCGCGAACAAGGTACTGGGATCGCAGTGTGTTAACTCCTCTCAGTGCTGCGATCGCGCGTGGCGTATCGCGGTCGCGTAGAGCATGAACATTCTCAACGCTCCGCGATCGCGGGCCGTTTTTTGCGATCGCAGTGCATTACACTTTTGCCCATTTTCACTGTTAAATGTGCGATCGCATTTTAGCATAGCATGTCACATATACGATCGCATATGGAGACCTGGGCGTCGCATCTTTGGGCAGTGTTGCCCAGAGGTATTTTTGTGCCCTTTTTGCACTACGTTTGGCCCCCCGGTGTCCTAAACCTGCTCAAATCAAGTTCAAAAAATATGTAACTTGGCAGATTGGTTAGAAATAATATAAGAAGCTATGTTAAAAAGAAAATTTTCAAAAATG
>ML268941.1:0-31230 GCA_005239495.1 Nicotiana undulata
GAATTGGGCAAGAGGGGCTGGGGTCGCACCTGCGGAGCTGGAGACCGCACCTGCGGTTCCTCTACTGCGGAAGAGGAACAGCACCTGCGGAACCTTCACACCTGCGAGGCTGGGACCGCAGGAGCGGTCCCGCACCTGCGGCTGGGTAACCGCACCTGCGGTCACACCAGATCAGGTTCACCAGTTGCATCTTCAGCTGGTTTTTGGCCTCGTGTGGTGTCCGGGAGGCACCTGGGCTTACCCGAGCCCCATTCCAAATATACCAACTAATAATACGGACTCGCTCGAGCCTTCGGAACACCCAAAACAACGCTAAATCTAAAAATCACCACTCAAAACCCCTAGGATCAAACTTAAGGATTTCTAAGTTCTTGATTTTTATAACAACGCACCGGACCGACCTATACTACTCGAAACGACCCCAAATTTTGCAGACAAGTCATAAATGACATAACGGAACTATTCCCGATCTCGAAATTTCATTCGAACCTCGGTAACATAAAAACACGTTCCAAACCAAATTCCAAATTCTATGAAAATCCTCAAAACTTCATTAACTCAAAATTTCCCATTTTGATCCGAAACCCGTCAAATCAAGTCTGTTTCTTACCAAATTTCACGGATAATTTAAATAACACATATTGAACCTGTTCCAGGCTCCGGAACCATAATATGGGCCTGACAGCACAGATTTCACATCTAGGTTCATTTTCATAGGCCTTTATTATTTTCAGAAAATAATTTTCTTTAAAAATTCATTTCTCGGACTTGGGTCTTCGGAATTCGATTCCGGGCATACGCCCAAGTCCCATATTTTCCTACGGACCTTACGGGACTGCCAGATCACGGGTCCGGGTCCGTTTACCAAAAATGTTGACCAAAGTCAACTTTATTCAATTAATTATCATAAATTCAACTCTTTATCATGTTTTCACATAAAGGCTTCCCGGCTATGCGCCCAGGCTGCGCACGCACATCGAGGTAAGATTAACGGAGGCTTTCGGGGCCTCGGAACACAGTTATAATTATATTTACATAAGATGACCTTTTGGGTCATTACAATCTCCCCCTCTAAAACAAACGTTCGTCCTCGAACGGACGTAGAATCGTATCTGAAGTGCTGAATAGCTGCGGATACCTGCTCCGCATGTCCTCCTCAGACTCCCAAGTCGCCTTATCGATTGGTTGGCCCCTCCACTGGACCTTTATGGCAGAAATTCTCTTAGACCTCAACTGGCGGTCCTGCCTATCAATAATAGCAACTGGCTCCTCCTCGAAGCCCAACTTCTCATCTAACTGAATAGTGCTGAAATCAACCACGTGAGAGAAATCGGCATGATATCTCTGGAGCATGGATACATGAAAAACCGGATGAACTCCTGATAAGGCGAGAGATAAAGAGAGCTCATAAGAAACCTCCCCGACTCGCCTCAACACCTCAAAAGGGCCTATATACCTGGGGCTCAACTTGCCCTTTTTCTCGAATCTCATAACGCCCTTCATCGGCGAAACCTTCAGCATAATTTTATCTCCCTCCATAAATGCTACATCATGCAACCGCTGATCTGCGTAACTCTTCTGTCTGGACTGAGCTGTGCGGAGTCTCTTCTGAATAATCTTCACCCTATCCAAAGCATCTCTCACCAGATCTGTGCCATATAACTTGGCCTCGCCAGGCTCAAACCACCCGATAGGAGAACGACATCGCCGACCATATAAAGCCTCGAGTGGGGCCATCTCGATGTTGGACTGATAACTGTTATTGTATGCAAACTCCGCCAAAGGCAAGAACTGGTCCCATTGACCCCCAAAATCAAGCACATATGCCCTGAGCATATCCTCCATTATCTGAACCGTACGCTCTGACTGACAATCAGTTTGAGGGTGAAATGCTGAGCTGAGATCTATCTTAGTGCCCATCTCACTGTGCAATGCTCTCCAGAAGTGCGAGGTGAAATGAGGACCTCGATCTGATATAATGGACACCGGCACACCATGCAACCGGACTATCTCTCGAATGTATATCTGAGCCAGCCTCTCCGAAGTATAAGTAGTGGCCACCGGAATGAAATGCGCCGATTTGGTCAATCTATCCACAATGACCCAAACCGCGTCAACCTTCCGCAAAGTCCGTGGAAACCCAACCACGAAGTCCATAGTGATGCGCNTTACCGAGAACTGTGGGCCTCTTCTAGAATTCTCTTCCTTAGGCCATCAATATTTGGAACACATAAACGGCCCTGGAGCCTCAAAACACCATCCTCGCCCAAAGTAACCTCCTTGGCCTGCCCTGGACCACTGTATCCCGAAGATCTGCAAGGCATGTATCATCAAACTGTCGAGCCTTAATATCCCTCAACAATTAAGACTAAGCAACTACATGAGCCAAAACTTGACGAGGCTCTGAAAGGTCCAATCTTACAAGGCGATTGGCCAAGGACTGAATGTCCAAGGCTAAAGGTCTCTCCTCAGCTGCAATGTAGGCCAAGCTACCCATACTCGCTGCCCTCCTGCTCAAAGCATCTTCTACTACATTCGCCTTGCCCGGGTGATACAAAATAGTGAGATCATAGTCTTTTAACAACTCAAGCCACCTCCACTGCCTCAAATTAAGGTCCCTCTGCTTAAACAAATGCTGCAAACTGCGGTGGTATGTATAAACCTCACAAGACACACCATACAAGTAGTGCCTCCAAAATTTCAAAGCATGAACAATCGCTGCCAACTCCAAGTCGTGCACAGGATAATTCTTGTCATGAACCTTCAGCTGGCGCGAAGCATAAGCAATAACCCTGCCATCCTGCATCAACACACATCCCAACCCGACGCGTGAAGCGTGTCAATACACAGTATACATCCCAGAACCGGAAGGCAACGTCTGAACTGGTGCTGAGGTCAAAGCTAACTTGAGCTTCTGAAAGCTCGCCTCACACACGTCGGACACCAAAACGGGGCATTCTTCTGAGTCAATCTGGTCAATGGAGCTGCAATAGAAGAAAACTCTTCAACGAATCGGCGATAATAGCCTGCTAGGCCCAAGAAACTTCTGATCTCTGTAGCTGAAGTGGGACACGGCCAACTCTGAACCGCCTTAATCTTCTGAGGATCAACCTTGATACCTTCTCCGAATTCCACATGCCCCAAAAATGCCACGGAATCTAACCAGAACTCGCACTTGGAGAACTTAGCATACAACTTCTGTTCCCGCAAGGTCTGGAGCACAACTCTCAAATGCTGCTCATGCTCACCCAGGCTCCGCGAATAAATCAAGATGTCATCAATGAAGACGATGACGAAGGAATCAATATACGGCCTGAATACCCTATTCATCAAGTCCATGAATGCTGCTGGGGCATTAGTTAAACCAAAGGACATCACCAGGAACTCATAATGGCCATATCTGGTACGAAATGCAGTCTTCGGAACATCTGAAGCCCGAATCTTCAACTGATGATAACCCGATCTCAAATCAACCTTGGAAAACACACGAGCACCCTGCAACTGGTCAAATAAATCATCGATGCGCGGCAGAGGATACTTATTCTTAATAGTAACCTTATTCAGCTGGCGGTAATCAATACACATCCGCATAGACCCATCCTTCTTCTTCACAAATAGGACTGGAGCACCCCACGGCGACACACTCGGCCTGATGAACCCCTTAGCCAACAACTCCTCAAGTTGCTCCTGTAACTCTTTCAACTCTTTAGGAGCCATACGATACGGGGGAATGGAAATAGGTTGAGTACCTGGAGCTAAATCAATACAGAAATCAATATCTCAATCTGGAGGCATGCCTGGAAGATCTGAAGGAAATACGTCTGAAAACTCTCGTACCACCGGCACTGAATCAATGATCGAGGACTCGGCGGTGGTGTCCCGCACATAAGCAAGGTAATCCAAACAACCCTTCTCGACAATATGCCGAGCCTTCATGAAGGAAATGACTCGGCTGGATGCACTAACTGAAGAACTTCTCCACTCTAGCCTAGGCGACTCAGGCATGGCTAAAGTGACTGTCTTGGCATGGCAATCTAACATAGCATGATAAGGAGATAGCCAATCCATGCCTAGGATAACCTCAAAATCAATCATATCCAGCAATAAAAGATCTGCTCTGGTATTGAAACGGCAGAAAGTGATCACACAAGACCGATAGACCCGGTCTACCACCACTGAATCGCCCACAGGAGTGGACACATATATAGGAGAACCCAAGGGCTCACGAGGGACATCCAGAAAATAAGCAAATAGTACTGAAACATATGAATACGTGGATTCTGGATCAAATAGTATTGAAGCCTCTCTACTACATACTGAGATAATACATGTGATTACGGCGTCTGAGGCCACTGCATATGATCTGGCCGGAATGGCATAAAATCTGGCTGAGGCTCCGGAAGACTGAACTCCCCCAGAGTGAATAGGAACTAACTGACCTCCTCCTGACTGGCCTCCCCCTCTAGGACGACCCATGCCGACCTGTCCTCGACCTCGAGGTGGCCGGACTGCTGGTGCTGAACTCCTAGGCTGATAACTCTGCTGCACTCCCTTTCCCCGATACCTGGGACAATACCTCCACGTATGACCCGGCTCCCCACACTCGAAACAATCTCCTGGCACTACAGCCCGCTGCCCTAAAGAGGAAGAACCCTGAATAGCCGGAGGGCGGTGTGAATGTTCTGGTAAGGCACTGAAATAGGAACTAGAGGATCTCTGATGACTGGAATAACCGTTGGGTGCACTCTAGATGGATGGAGGACGATATGAACGCTCTGGCATGGCGCCGAACTGAGGCCTCACTGAACCACCTCAAGGGGGTAGTGGGGGTGCTGAATATGAAGGTCTGCTGGGCTGACCACCCCCGAACTGACCCCTGCTCCTTGCTGAAGCATCCCTGAACTCTTCTGAGAACCTGGCCCTCTTGTCCCGCTGACCCTGTTCCCTGCTCCTCAACCGATACCCCTCAATCCGTCGAGCTATCTCGACTACAAGCTGGTAGGGGGTACCCATCTCCACTTCTCGGGCCATAGAGGCCCTAATACTTGGATGTAATCCTTCCACAAACCGCCGCACCCTCTAAACATCAGTAGGCAATATCATAAGGGCATGGTGGGATAACTCAGAAAATCTAGCATCATAATCAGTCACGGACATCTGCCCCTGCTCTAGTCGCTCAAACTGACCCTGTAGCTCCTCCCTCTCAGAAGGTGGAATGTATCTGTCTAGAAATAGCTGAGCGAACTGATCCCAAGTGACAAGAGGAGAATCTGCTGGCCTGCTGAGAATATATGACTTCCACCACCTGCGAGCTCTGCCCTCTAACTGAAATGTGGTGAAATCCACTCCATGGGACTCCAAAATCCTCATGTTGTGCAGTCTGTCCCTGCACCGATCAATGAAATCCTGAGCATCCTCACCCCGCTCACCCCTGAAGACTGGAGGGCGAAGTCGGGTCCATCTATCCAACATCTTCTGCTGGTCACCCTCTACAACTGGCCTGGGCTCTGGGGATGCTACTACGGGCTGAACCCCACCCACGGGCGGTGTGCCCGAGGTATGATGTGTTGCTGCTGCCTGACCTGTGGCCTGAGCGGTAGGGGTCTGGACTCCCCCACCCGCCTGAGAAGTAGCAGGGTTGGCTGGAAATAAACCAGTCCGGGACATAGTGTCCATGAATCTCAGCATACGACCCATGACCTCCTGGAAGCCTGGCCCCGTCATGAAATCCACTGGAGTAGGTGCTACTGGAGGCACCTCATCCTGCTCCTCCATAATAGGGTCCTCTGGTGGTGCCGCTGGTATAGCCCTAGGGCACCCTCGTCCTCTACCTCGAGCAGGTGCTCTACCCCTGCCTCTGCCACGACCTTAGGCGGGCGGGGCAGCGGCATCTCCCATACCAGAAACATCGGATGCACGCGTCCTCACCATCTGTGAGAGAATAGAAGAATAAGTTTGAGTACATCATAGATTGCACGACAAGATATGAATAAAGGGAGGTTTCCTAACACCCCGTAGCCTCCTGAAGATAAGTAAAGACGTCTCTGTACCGATTCGCAAGACTCTACTGGGCCTGCCCGTGACTCGTGAGACTTATGTGAACCTAGTGCTCTGATACCACGTTGTCACGACCCCATTTCTAATGTGGGTCGCCATGGCGCCCAACGACGGGGTTAGGCAAGCCAATATGAATTACACTAGGTGTTACCCTTCCCATTTGATTAAACAAGTCAATATTTACCAATTTTAAACAGTTAAACATGATGATAACTTGATATGAAAATAAAAGCATAACACTTCATGGCCAAAATAAAGCATATGTATGCCTATACAACCCAAAGCCTAAAATATACACTACGCGTGTGCCAGGAACTAGTGTCACGAGTGTCGCGGGCAACTATCAGAATATACAAGATACATATAGAAACAAATCCACAGTCTGGATGAAATAGACGGGGGAAATAACAAAAGTAAATGAAACTCCATGGTGCTGCTGGGGATCGCCAGAGGAAGCAACTCACCGTGAAGTCAAGTCCGCTACGGTCACTATCAGGATCGATCTCCAGTACAATAACCAGAAGCACCGACCTCAGTACCTGTACAGTTAAGTACAGAAGTGCAGCATGAGTACATATTAAATAAATATGTACCCAGTGAGTATCCCGCCTAATCTCGAAGAAGTAGTGACGAGAGGTCGACTCGATACTCACTAAGGTCCAACAGTAATAACATATGATAGAATATAATGAAATACAGTAGGCATGTCAGGAAATAAGCAACAAGTACATATCAAGAGCAGAAATCCAAACAACTACTGAATTAAGCAATAATGTACTTTCAAGGGTAGGACCACCGAAACGAAACAATAATCACCAAGTCTTAGATCCGCCGTGGTGTACGACCCGCTCCCATAAGGTACCTTCTAAACCTGCCGTGGCGTACGACCCGATCCCATATGTGTACAATACTTTTCAACTCCACCGTGGCGTACGGTCCCTTCCCATATATGTTACAAATACTTTTAAACTCCGCCGTGGCGTACGACCCTATCCCATATATATTACAAATACTTTTCAACATCCGTCGTGGTGTACGGCCCGACCCCATATATATATAATCACTCTCAAACCCGCCGTGGAGTACGGCCTGATCCCAATAACTTATAAAACTTACTCTACATGAAAAACTCCTTTCAACTCAACAATTTCCATAAAACCTCAGAGGAACAATACTATACAAAACATGATCTCGTAGTACATATGGCGTCACAATGAATCATATAAAGCATTACCAGGAAGCATTAAGGCATTACGAGGAAGCATATAAGACATGATGTGGGCCTAACTACACGGACATAACAATGATAGCCGCTACATACGGACTCTCGTCACTTGGTGCGTACGTAGCCCCCAAACAATTTACACATAGCATATACATCACCTATGGGGAAAATTCCCTCTTACAAGGTTAGAAAGGAGACTCACCTCGTATCGAATCTACCCCTCGGACCACAATTGCGCCCGAAACTCTGAACTCTACACCCAAGGACTCGCAACTAGCCAAAAGGTATACAATAATATCAATGCATGCACAATGCGGGAAATTATCCTAGTTATTCAATAAAATCGCTATTCTTGAAGAATTCCCAAATTCCAACCCCGGTCCCGCATGTTCAAATTCCGAAAATTCTCGAAGGGATCACTCACCCATAGCCTAAGGATCATTAATGTGTAATTTCTACTTAAATTCATGGCCTAAAATGGAAAATCACAAAATCCTCAAGCGCCCTAAAATTACTACCTAATTCCATGAATTTTGATAATTTATTAGGGAATTTAACTAGGAATTAATGTTTGAAACTAGTGTTTGATAGGGAATTTACTTACCTCAAGTGCTAGGTTGAAGGCCCTCTTGGAAGCTCTCAAATAAAACAAGTAAGAAGATGGAAAATGGAAGAAATGACTCAATCCCGTGTTTTAAATGAAATCTCACTGCCTGGCCTACAGGGGTTCCGCACCTGCGAGCTGGGGCACGCACCTGCGGAATTGGGCAAGAGGGGTTGGGGTCGCACCTGCAGAGCTGGAGACCGCACCTGCGGTTCCGCTCTTGCGGAAGAGGAACCGCACCTGCGGAACCTTCGCACCTGCGAGGCTGGGACTGCAGGAGCGGTCCCGCACCTGCGGCTGGGCAACCGCACCTGCGGTCACATCAGATCAGGTGCACCAACTGCATCTTCAGCTGGATTTTGGCCTCGTGTGGTGTCTAGGAGGCACCTGGGCCCACCCGAGCCCCCGTCCAAATATAACAACAAGTCCTAACTAATAATACAGACTCGCTCGAGCCTTCGGAACACCCAAAACAACGCTAAATCTAAAAATCACCCCTCAAAACCCCTAGGATCAAACTTAAGGATTTCTAAGTTCTTGATTTCTATAACAACGCGCCGGACCGACCTATACTACTCGGAACAACCCCAAATTTTTGCAGACAAGTCATAAATGACATAACGGAACTATTCCCGGTCTTGGAATTTCATTCGGACCTCGGTAAAATAAAAACACGTTCCAAACAAAATTCCAAATTCTATGAAAATCCTCAAAACTTCATTAACTCAAAATTTCCCATTTTGATCTGAAACCCGTCAAATCAAGTCCGTTTCTTACCAAATTTCACAGATAATTTAAATAACACATATTCAACCTGTTCCGGGCTCCGAAACCATAATACGGGCCCGACAGCACAGGTTTCACATCGAGGTTCATTTTCATAAGCCTTTATTATTTTCAGAAAACAATTTTCTTTAAAAATTTATTTCTCGGACTTGGGTCCTCGAATTCGATTCCGGGCATACGCCCAAGTCCCATATTTTCCTACAGAACTTCCGGGACCGCCAGATCACGGGTCCGGGTCCGTTTACCAAAAATGTTGACCAAAGTCAACTTTATTCAAAATTCAACTCTTTATCAAGTTTCCACATAAAGGCTTCCCGGCTACGCGCCCAGGCTACGCACGCACGAGGTAAGATTAACGGAGGCTTTCGGGGCCTCGAAACACAGTCATAATTATATTTACATAAGATGACCTTTTGGGTCATCACAATCTAACAATTCAATAGTCATAAAGACATCAAGCAAATAACATGCGCATAACGGGATAAGGACAACCAGCCTGAGCCATAATAATAACAATATATGTGCACTGTCGAAGGGTCAAACGACACGAACTATAGATGCATCTATCAACCTGCCATGGCGTACGACCCGCTCCCATGAGAGTAGGGGAAAAAATCACTCCACTCGCGGAATATAAATTGCGAAGCGGTCGCATGCAATCATAACATCTTCCTTTAATTCCTTTCCAAGTAAAAATCCTTTTTAAAACACCAAATTCTAAGTTTTCTTGAAACAAAGTTGCATATAATGGAGTCACGAGGCATATAATACAATTTAAGGAAATTCACAAGGCATGGTGTGAGCCTAACTACCCGGACATAACAATGATAGTCACTACGCACGGACTCTCGTCACCTCGTACATACGTAGTCCCCACAAACAGTAAACACATAATCATCTAGTTCACCTATGGGGACAATTCCCTCTTACAAGGTTAGAAAGGAGACTTACCTCGTGTCAAGTCTACTTCCCGGGTCAAGAACGCGCCCGAAACTCCAAATTCGTTGCCCAAGGACTCGAAACTAGTCAAACACATTATTAACAAGTCAATTTATGCTCAAGAGTCCCAAATTCTTCTTGCTAAATGATCATTTCAACCTAAATCGCTAAATCCCAAAATACACCCCCGGACCCACATGCTCGGATTCCGAAAATTTCGGAGGAAACACTCACCCATAGCCTAAGGATCAACATTACATAGTTTTTGTNATACACCCCGGGCCCACATGCTCGAATTCCGGAAATTGTCGAAGGAAACACTTACCCATAGCCTAAGGATCAACATTATATAGTTTTTGTATGATTTCGTAAAAAATTCTTTGGTAATTCTCTCATTTTCATACAACCCTAGGTTTTTACTCTAACCCGTGATTTCTACTAATTAAATATGCTAATCTACCTAAGAACTCAAGTATTCAACTTAATTTATAGTAGGAATCACTTACCTCACAGTTGCTATGTGAAATCTCCTCTTTGAAAGCTCCAAAAATCACCCCAAGGAAGAAGAAGAGTGTTTAAAATAGACTAAGTCCCGTTTTAAAAACACACTGCCCAGCTGCCCCCTTCTATGCGAACGCAGCAAGGGAAGTGTGTTCGCGAAGAACAACTGGCCAGGGCCCTCTGAGGCCTTCTATGAGAATGCGGAGGGGTCTATGCGAATGCGGCGGATAGCTGGGCTAGACCTTCGCGAACGCGGATGGGAGGGTGCGAACGCACAGAGTAAGGGCTGAGCTAAGCTGGCCCACCGCTTTACCCTATGCCAACGCGAAGCACCTATGCGAATGCAAGGCCTCAAATGGAGCCATCTCGATGCTGGATTGATAACTATTATTATAAGCAAACTCGGCCAAGGGCAAGAACTGATCCCACTGGACTCCAAAGTCAGTCACACATGCTCTCAGCATGTCTTCCAATATCTGAACTGTCTGCCCCGACTGCCCGTCAATTTGAGGGTGAAATGCCATGCTGAGCTCTACCTATGCGAATGCAAGGCCTCAAATGGAGCCATCTCGATGCTGGATTGATAACTATTATTATAAGCAAACTCGGCCAAGGGCAAGAAATGATCCCACTGGACTCCAAAGTCAGTCACACATGCTCTCAGCATGTCTTCCAATATCTGAACTGTCTGCCCCGACTGCCCGTCAATTTGAGGGTGAAATGCCATTCTGAGCTCTACCCGGGTGCCCAACTCACTCAACAATAAGGTGAATTGAGGACCTCGATCTGATATAATGGACACAGGCACACCGTGCAACCGAACTATTTCCCGCATGTATATCTGGGCAAACCTCTCCGAAGTATAAGTAGTAGCTAGTGGAATGAAATGCGCTGACTTGGTCAGCCTGTCCACAATGACCCAAACCGCATCAACCTTCCATAAAGTCCGAGGAAACCCAACTACGAAGTCCATAGTGATGCGCTCCCATTTCCACTCAGGCATAGGCATCTGTTGGAGTAGGCCTCTTGGCCTCTGGTGCTCATACTTAACTTGCTGGCAATTCAGACATCTAGCCACATACTCCACTATGTCTTTCTTCACCCGTCTCCACCAAAAATGATGCTTCAAGTCACGATACATCTTCGTTGCACCAGGATGAATAGAATACCGTGAACTGTGAGCCTCCTAAGAAAATCCTCTCCCTCAGGCCATCAACATTAGGGACACATAAGCGACCCTGAAGTCCGAAAATACAATCCTCGCCAATAGAAACCTCTTTGGCACCACCCTGCACCACTGTCTCCCGTAGCTCTGCCAAGCGCGGATCATCAAACTGTCGAGCTTTGATCTCCCCCAATAATAAAGACTGAGCAACCACACGTGCAAGAACTCAACGAGGCTCTGAAAGGTCCAACCTCACCAAGCGATTAGCCAAGAACTGAATGTCCAAAGCTAGAGGCCTCTCTTCCGCTGAAATATAAGCCAAGCTACCCATGCTCTCCGCCTTCATGCTTAAGGCATCTGCTACCACATTTGCCTTGCCCGGATGACAAAGAATGGTGATGTCATAATCCTTCAGAAACTCAAGCCACCTATGCTGCCTCAAATTGAGATCCCTCTGCTAGAACAAGTGCTGCAAGCTGCGATCGTCTGTATAAACCTCAAAAGACACCCCATACAAGTAGTGCCTCCAAATCTTAAGAGCATGAACAATAAATCCATAAATACCCTGTTCATCAAATCCATAAATGTTGTTGTGGTATTAGTCAAGACAAAGGACATCACCATGAACTCATAATGACCATATCTCGTACGAAAGGTAGTCTTCGGAACATCCGAGTCCCGAATCTTCAGCTGATGGTACCCCGATCTCAAGTCAATATTAGAAAACACTCGAGCACCCTGCAACTGGTCACACAAATCATCGATACGCGGAAATGGGTACTTGTTCTTGATGGTGACCTTGTTCAAATGGCGGTAATCAATACACATCCGCATAGTCCCATCCTTGTTTTCACAAATAGCATTGGATCACCCCAAGGTAATACGCTCGGTCTGATAAATCCCTTAGCCAACAAATCCTCAAACTTCTCTTTCAATTCCTTCAACTCTTTCGGATCCATACGATACGAGGGAATAGAGATAGGCTGGGTGCCTGGAGCTAAGTCAATGCAAAAATTGATATCACGATCCGGTGGCATGCCTGGAAGGTCTGAAAGGAATACATCAGCAAACTCTCGAACTACTGGCACTGAATCAATCGTAGGAGACGCGGCGGTGGTGTCCCACACATAAGCAAGATAAGCAAAACAACCCTTCGCGACCATGTGTCGAGCCTTCAGGAAGGAAATAACCCGACTAGCTGCACTAACTGAGGAACCTCTCCACTCTAATCTCGGCAACTCGGGCATGGCTAGAGTAACCGTCTTGGCATGGCAATCTAGAATGGCATGATAGGGAGATAACCAATACATCCCCAGGATAACCTTGAAATCAACCATATCAAGCAACATGAGGTCCGCTCTGGTCTCGAACCCACAGAATGTAACCACACAGGACCGATAAATCCGGTCTACCACCACAGAATTGCCCACAGGAGTGGACACATAAATAGGAGTACCCAAGGACTCACGAGGAATATCCAGGAAACGGGCAAATAAGGCTGATACATATGAATAAGTGGATCCTGGATCAAATAATACTGATGCCTCTCTACCGCGTACTGAAATAATACCTGTGATCACGGCATCTGAGGCCACTGCATCTGATCTCGCCGGAATATCATAGAATCTAGCTGGAGCACCGGACGACTGACCTCCGTCAGAATGAACATGAGCTGACTGGGCTCCCCCTACCTGGCCTCCACCTCTAGGTCGACCCCTGCCGACCTGTCCTTCACCTCTAGGTGACCGGACCGCTGGTGCTGGAACTCATAGGCTGGTAACCCTACTGCGCTTCCTTGCCCCGAAGCCTGGGACAAAACCTCTTCATATGACCTGGGTCCCCATACTCATATCAACCTCCCGGCACTATAGCCTGCTGCCCTGAAGAAGAACCCCAATGATTGGAGGGCGATGTGAACTCTCTGGCATAGCACAGAAGTAAGGGCTGGAGGAACCCTGATGACCTGAATAGCTTCCAAATGAACCCTGAATAGCTTGAGGGTGGTAAGAACACTCCGGCATGGCGCTGAAATAAGGCCTCGCTGTAACACCTCGGGGAGGTGGTGGGGGTGCTGAACATGGGGGCCTGCTGGACTGGCCCCTAAACCTCTGCCCCTGGCTGGAGCACCTCTGAAATCCCCAGAAAATCTAGCCCTCTTATCCTGCTGTCCCTACTCTCTGCTCCTCGAACGATAACCCTCGATCCTGCAAGAAATTTCAACCACAAGATGATAGGGAGTCCCTATCTCAACCTCTCGAGCCATGTTGGCCCTAATACCTTGATGCGACCCAGCTACAAATATCCGCACTCTCTCGACGTCAGTAGGAAGTATCATGAGGGCATGGCGAGACAACTCTGAAAACCTAGCCTCGTAGTCTGTCACCGACATCTGACCCTGCTCAAGCAACTCAAACTGATACCGCAACTCTTCCCTCTCGGAGGGTGGAATATATCTGTCCAGGAACAACCGAGTGAAATTCTCCCAAGTGATGGGAGGGGAATCTGCTGGTCTACCAAGAATATAGGACAACCACCATCTGCGGGCCCTTCCCTCTAACTGAAAAGTGATGAAGTCAACTCCATGGGACTCCAATATCCTCTGTTGTGTAGTCTGTCCCTGCACCTATCAATGAAGTCCTGGGCATCCTTGCCATTCTCACCTCCAAATACAGGAGGGTGAAATCTGGTCCTTCTTTCTAATAACTTCTGCGGATCACCGTCCGCAGCTGGCCTGGCCTCAGGTGCTGTTGCTGCTGCTGGCTGGACGCCGCCCACGGGCAGTGTACCTGGGTTCTGATATACTGTTGCTGCATGTCCGGCGGCCTGTGCAGTAGGGGTCTGTGCTCCCCCTCCCCCCTTGGATTTGGCATGATCTGCCAGAAATAAACTAGCCTGAGTCATGGTGTCCATGAACCGCATCATACGGCCCATGACCTCCTGGAATCCCGGCGCCGTCATAAAGTCTAAAGGGGCAGGATCTGCTGCAGGCGCGTTGCCCTGCTCCTCAGTAATGGGATCCTCTGTCAGATTCGCTGGGGGTGATACTGGAACAGCTCTGGGACGCCCTCGTCCCCTACTTCAGGCCGGTGCCCTCCCTCAGCCTCTGCCATATCCTCGGATGACGGGGGTAGCGGCCCTTCCCTGGTCTGCAATGTCGGCTGCGCGCGTCCTCACCATCTGTGAGAGAATAGAAGAGTGAGATTTATCATACCATCAACTGCACGATAGAAGATGAATAAAGAGAGTTTCCTAACACCCTATAGCCTCCCGAAGATAAATACAGACGCCTCCGTACCGATCTACAAGACTCTATTGGGTTTGCCCGTGACTCGTGAGGCCTACGTGAACCTAGAACTCTGATACCATGTTGTCATGACCCAAATCCTAATTTAGGTCGCGATGGCGCCCAATACCTTTGTCAGACAAGCCAACACCAATTTACTAGTGGGTTTCATCTAATTTACCAAAACGTTTCCAACACTTATTTAAATTTAGATTTAAGACATAAGTGAAACGGATAACTTAGGCAATCTTGATCGGAAAATAGCCACAAAGATCATAAGTTAATATTTACAGCCCAAAAATATAATGTCTAATACGTGTGTGCCAGGAGCTAGTGTCATAAGTATACATGCATACTAGTAGAGTATAACAAAAGATGTAATAATTGTCCTACTGTCTGAAAGAAATAGACAGAAATAACAAAAGAAGACTCGGTAGTGCTGCTGAGGATCGCCAGAAGAAGAAGCTCACCGTGAAGTCTATCCCAGGTGTATCTCAGGAACGAGCTCCGGCCTGATACCCAGATGCACCCGCCTCAGAACCTGTACAATTAAGTACAGAGTGCAGCATGAGTACATAATATAATATATACCAAGTAAGTATCCCGTCTAATCTCGAAGAACTAGTGACGAGAGGTCGACTTGCACTTACTAGGGTCCAAACAATATAATTAAGCATGATATAATGAAAGTAGCAATTATGCGAGGGTAATAAGGCAGTAAATATCGAAATATAACCGCAATAAAATTTAAGTGATGAATCACTAATAAGCAAGTTCTAAATTCATCTTTCCCCGGATTTCTAACAATTCAACAGTCATAAAGACATCAAGCAAATAGCATGCGCATAACGGGATAAGGACAACCGACGCGATCCATCATAATAACAATATATATGCATTGCCGAAGGGTCGAACGGCGCGAACCATAGATGCATATCAACCTACCATGGCGTACGATCCGCTCCCATGAGAGTAGGGGAAAGAATCACTCCGCTCGCGGAATATAAATTGCGAAGCAGTCGCATGCAATCATAACATCTTCCTTTAATTCCTTTCCAAGTAAAATCCTTTTAAAAACACCAAATTCTAAGTTTTCTTGAAACAAAGTTGCATACAATGGAGTCACGAGGCATATAATACAATTTAAGGAAATTCACAAGGCATGGTGTGAGGCTAACTACCCCGACATAACAATGATAGTCACTACGCACGGACTCTCGTCACCTCGTACATACGTAGTCCCCACAAACAATAAACACATAATTATTTAGTTCACCTATGGGGACAATTCCCTCTTACAAGGTTAGAAATGAGACTTACCTCGTGTCAAGTCTACTTCCCGGGTCAAGAACGCGCCCGAAACTCCAAATTCGTTGCCCAAGGACTCGAAACTAGTCAAACACATTATTAACAAGTCAATTTATGCTCAAGAGTCCCAAATTCTTCTTGCTAAATGATCATTTCAACCTAAACTCCTAAATTCCAAAATACACCCCGGGCCCACATGCTCGGATTCCGGAAATTTTCGAAGGAAACACTTACCCATAGCCTAAGGATCAACATTATATAGTTTTTGTATGATTTCATAACAACTTCTTTGGTAATTCTCTCATTTTCATACAACCCTAGGTTTTTACTCTAACCCATGATTTCTACTAACTAAATGTGTTAATCTACCTAAGAACTCAAGTATTCAAATTAATTTATAGTAGGAATCACTTACCTAACAGTTGCTATGTGAAATCTCCTCTTTGAAAGCTCCAAAAATCGCCCCAAGGAAGAAGAAGAGTGTTCAAAATAGACTAAGTCCCGTTTTAAAAACACACTACCCAGCTGCCCCCTTCTATGAGAACGCAACAGGGGTAGTGCGTTTGCGAAGAACAACTGCCAAGGCCCTCTGAGGCCTTCTTTGCGAACGTGGAGGCTAGCTGGGCTAGACCTTCGCGAACGCGGATGGGAGGGTGCGAACGCACAGAGTAAGGGCTGAGTTGAGCTCGCCCACAACTTTAACCTATGCAAACGCAAAGCACCTATGCAAACACATAGGGTAATTTTCACCCCTGCCTAACTCCTTCTATGCGAACGCGTGAGTACAGCCGCGAACGCATAGAAGGAAACCAGATACAGAAAATATGGTGTTATGCATTTAGCTTCGAGGGGTCCGAAACTCACCCGAGCCCCTAGGGACCCTGTCCAAAGGCACTGGCAAGTCTTTATTCATGACACGGACTCGTTCGAATTTTTGGAACGCGAAAAACAACAACGAAACTAAGAATTCGACCCCAAAACCAAATTGAATCAAACTTTGAACTTCAAGTTCTAGAATTCGCTAACAATGCGCCGAACCTACCTATACTACTCGGAATTACACCAAATTTTGCGAGCGCGTCATAAATGACAGAACGGAACTATTCCCGGTCTCAGAATTCCGTTTGGACCTCAATTACACAAAAACACGTTCCAAACCTCAATTTGAACTTAAGAAAATCCTTATTTCACTATTTGGCGCCGAAACGTTCCCGGGTCACCCAAAACCCGTTCCGAACATATGCCCAAGTCCGAAATCATCATACAAACCTACCGGAACCTTCGAATCTAGATTCCTAGGTCGTTTACTGAAAATGTTGTCCGAAGTCAAACTTGGCCTTAAAAGCCAACCTTAAGGAACTAAGTGTTCCTATACTACTCTAAACTCTTCCAAACCTCGAACCACCCGTACCTGCAAATTATAAATCAGTAAAAGAAACCATGCGAAGTCTCATTTAGGGGCACGGAGTTCTAGAACGCAAAACGACTGGTCGGGTCGTTACAGAATCTTTTTCGTATATTTAACTAAATAATGCGGGAAAGAGTGCAAAAATAGTGGTGCAAGGTCAAGGTAAATTTCAAGGAAGAAATACAACAAAGTAAAAAAGCAAGAAGCATAAAGTGCCAAGAAATAAAAGTGCAAGATATTCTGCAACCAAATTACAACCAAAAGACCAAAATACTGTTTTCACCCAAAACCCGTTTCCAAAAGCAAAACGGTTACCATCAAGTTATCTCATGGCTATAAAAATGGACATTGCCAATCTCTGCAGAGTAACTTGGGAGATTTGAAATCATTCCTCTTGTAAAGTTTATTTCAGTTTTAATCATCTTCGTAGACCACGGTTGAGGCTACACTTTCATTTCAGTTCTAAATAAATTTCAAGGTTGGAAATTACTCTAGTTCCTATTTTTAATTAAATAGGCGGAATTATTCTTATTATATATTTCTTTCTATTTTCTTATTTAATGGACATGAATATTTTCCTTAGTGGTACTAGATCTAGTATGAAGTAATTATCTTATGTTGGGAGAATGATGGATCTTGATAATTCTATATAATAGTAAAAGTTTATTTTGTAAGTTTCACTTGCTTGGTTTGAAACTTACAATTTATAATTTTATCAACTTTTATAGTTAGATGTTATTTAATTTAGTCATACTTATTCTCTTTGTACCACAAACTAACCTGTTATTCATTTTGTAATCGAGAGAGGCGGAAGAGGTAATAAGGTTAATAGTGGTGTTGATAAGTGTTGACATTTATTTAATCACATCTATCTGTTTTGTGTTATAATTTGATTTTATACTAATTCTGAAATCGAAAGAGGCGAATAGTATAAAATTCAAGTTATAAAAAGTAAGGTAACCGAAAGGGACTTACTTTGAAAAAAGCATGTTTCAATTCAAGTATATATTCTGGTTCTTTGATATTACTATCTTGACAATTAATTCGTATAGCCGAAAGGAGTGCTATTAATTGTTCAGTTTAAGTAATCATATATATAAGTGTAATCGAGAGAGGCATTTATGCACTGTGTGAGAAATAGAAACTGAAAAATAAATATATGCTTTTTAATAGAATTATCAAGTGAAATCAGGATCCCAACATTTTCATCATATTTGTTAAAAACAAAAATACTTTTCTCTGCGGTTTGTTTGTTCATTATTTGCTTGTTAACGCTCAACTCAATCTTTTCAATTCTCTCAAATAGTAATTAAAACAAGAATAATTTGTAGAATAGATAAACCAATCTCTGTGGGATCGACGTCTTTCTATACTATAATTTGACAGAGTACGAGTTTAAAATTAATATACGCTAGACATTCGTCAAATTTTTGGCGCCGTTGCCGGGGATTGGCTAAAGTCTACAACAGATTAATTGTTTTACTACTAATTTGAGATTTTTTTATCTAATTATTTTAACTTTTCTGTAAAAATTTCAGAAAGTGTATGACCTGTTCCTCTTCTAAAGAACTAGCCAAATACGATCCTGAAATTGAAAAATCATTGCGATTGTTACAAAAAGAACAAATCTCACGATCTCAAAATTTTACATCAGAGGAAATGGAGAACGAAGAACTAAATAACCAACTTTCACCACATAAGGTAGAAGAACAATTTGATGAGGTTGCACCACGATGTGATAGAATACTTCGTGATTATGCAAGGCCAAATCATTTTGAAGGAGAATCAAGTGTGAGGAGACCACCAATTGCAGCAAACAACTTTGAGATCCACATAGGCTTGACTCAAACCATTCAACAGTCATGTCAGTTTACTGGTGATGCGAGCGAAGATCCTCACACTCACTTAATTGATTTTCTTGAATTAGTTGAAACTTGCAGATATAATGGAGTCACAACAGATGCTATCAGGTTGCGACTTTTTCCTTTCTCATTAAAAGGTGAAGCCAAAACATGGTTGCGAAGTCTACCGAGAGGTTCCATTACAACATGGGACCAAATGACCCAAAAGTTTCTTAATAAATATTTTTCACCTGCAAAAATAATTAAAATGAAGCAAGAAATCAATAATTTTTTGTAGACAGATACTGAATCTGTATACCATGCATGGGAAAGATTAGCAGTAATGTTAAGAAAATGCCCACATCATGGTATCCAAGACCCTGACATCTTATATTTTTTTTTATCATGGTCTTAAACTCTCTGCTAGAAATGTAATTGATGCAGCATTAGGAGGATCAATAATGGGAAAAACTATTGCAGAAGCAATGCAATTGCTGAATTAAATTTCAGAAAATGATGTTCAATGTCCTTCAGACAGAATGATTTTTAAAAAAAATAGCTGGAGTAAATCAAGTTGAAGCTTTGAATTCATTGACACAACAAATTGCGACTTTAACACAAAAAGTTGAGGCTTTTCAGGTAGGTGATCACTCATCATCCCAACTTGAGAATTGTGATGTTTGTCAAGGTAATCATCTGAATAATGAATGTCAAGCTTCAACACAAAATGAGGAACAGGTAAATGTGAATGGTTATAGAAATAATTACTCATTCGGTAGTTCCATGGCGCAAAAACATCCAGGATTTCAATGGAGTAATCCTAATGGTGCTGAAAATCCTCAAAGATTTTTTAATCAAAAGCAGCAGGTACAAGGACCACCTGGTTTTGAAAATCAAAATAGAGGGCAACAAAATTTTCAACAATATCAGTAGCATCCCCAAAGAGCTCATCAACAAAGCCTTGAAGACCTGATGTGTCACGACCCGAATCTTAACTCAGGTCGCGATGGCACCCAACACCATAGTCAGGAAAGCCAACATCAATCTACTAGTGAGTTTCATTTTATTTTCCAAAACATTTCCAACACTTACTTGATTTAGATTTAAGACATTAAGTAAAGACGGATAACTTAGGCAATCTTAAACAGAAATAGCCATAAAAAGTCATAATTTAATATTTACATCCCAAAATAATGTCTACTAACGTGTGTGCCAGGAACTAGTGTCACAAGTCTACATGCATAATAGTAGAGTAAAAACAAAAGAATACATAGACTATCCTACTGTCTGAGAAGAATAGACGGAATAATAAAAGAAGACTCCATAGTGCTGCTGAGTGTCTTCAAGAGGAGCAGCTCACCGTGAAGTCTGGACCAGGCAAATATCAGGGACGAACTCCGGATTGATACCCAGATGCACCTGCCTCAGAACCTGTACAATTAAGTACATAATGTAGCATGAGTACATAAATGATATGTACCCAGTAAGTATCCAGTCTAATCTCGAAGAAGTAGTGACGAGAGGTCGACTTGACACTTACTAGGGTCCAAACAATATATTTAGGTGTGTAAATTAAAGAGAGTAACAAGTACACATGGATAATAGAACAATGAATATCTAGCATGTTTACGAAACCTATTTCGAGGCGAAACTCCAACATACAAATTGAAAATCTATTCTTTCAAGACATTTAACAGTTTTTAAGTCATGAATAATATCAAACAAGTAGCATGCACACAATATATCAGAAGGTACGGTTTGGGATAACATAATAGTAAATATGCACTACCAGAGGGTCGAACGGCGCCATAGATGCATTTATTAACCTGTCGTGGCGTACGGCCCACTCCCATGAGAGTAGTGAAAGAGTCATTCCGCTCACGGAATATATATATTGCGAAGCGTTCACACATAGACATAACATTTTTCTTTAAATTCTTTTTTCCAAAATAATAATGATTCGTCTGAAAACACCTATTAGGATAACTTCATGAAACAAATTTACATACGAAGGAAATTACAAGGCATATAGTTAAATTATGAAATTCACAAGGCATGGTGTGAACCTAACTACCTGGATATATAAGGAATAGTCACTACGCACGGACTCTCGTCACTTCGTCCGTACGTAGTCCCCACAATTAATGACATACAGTTAATTACTTCACCTATGGGGACAATTCCCTATTACAAGGTTAGAAAGGAGACTTACCTCGTGTCAAGTCTACTTGCCGGGTCAAGAACGCACCCGAAACTCCAAATTTGTCGCCCAAGGACTCGAAACTAGTCAAATATTGCATAAATAAATCAATCTACACTCAAAAGTATGAAATTCCTCTACTTAAATGATTATTTCAACCTAAATTGCAAAATCCCAAAATACACCCCGAGCCCACATGCTCGGATTCCGGAAAGTTTAAAAGCAAACCGTCACTCATAGCCTAAGGATCATTAGTATATAGTTTTTGTGTGATCCCATAATCAATTTCTTAGTAATTTCCCATTTTTGTCAAAACCTAGGTTTTACTCTAAACCCATGATTTCTACTAATTTAATGTGTTAATCCACCTAAGAATTCAAGTATTAAACTTAATTTATAGTAGGAATTACTTATCTTACAGTAGCTAGGTCGAATATCTTCCTTGCATGCTCTCAAAATCGCCCAAAAATGAAGAAAAGTGTTCAAAATCTTCCTCACTGCCTACAGGTTTTTCGCTCCTGCGACTCGAGGACCGTACCTGCGGTCTCACATCTGCGAGGAAAATCTCGCAACTGTGGAGAAGGGGAAGGGGAAGGGGGCCTGGCTTCGCACCTGCGGAGCTGAGTCCGCACCTGCGGCTCCGCTTATGCGGAAAGGGGTCCTCATCAGCGAAAAATAGGCATCTCCCTCAGAGGTCGCACCTGCGAGGCTGGGACCGCAGAAGCGGTCTCGCACCTGCGGCTAGCCCTCCGCAGGTGCGGTCGCACCAGATTTGGTGCTCCAATAGTCATTTAAGGCTGGGTTTTTCCTCGCGCGATGCCTGAATGGCATCCGGGCCCACCCGAGACCCCGTCAAAATATACCAACAAGTCCTAAATCATTATACGGACTCGTTCGAGCCTATGGAATGTCCAAAACAACTTTAAATCTAAAATTCATACCCCAAAACCTATTGGATCAAACTTAAGAACTTTAAGTTCTTAAATTCACTTTCAACATGCCGAAACGTACCTATACTACTCGGAATGACACCAAATTTTGCGAGCAAGTCATAAATGACATAACAGAATTATTCCCGGTCTCGAAATTCTGTTTGGGCCTCGATAACAAAAAAACACGTTCCAAACCTCAAGTTTGAACTTAAGGAAACCTTATTTCACTATTAGGCGCGGAAACATTCCCGGTCATCCAAAACCCGTTCCGAACTCACGTCCATGCCCGAAATCATCATATAAACCTACGGAACCTTCGAATATCGATTCCGAGGTCGTTTACTAAAAATGTTGACCGAAGTCAAACTTGGCCTTAAAGGCCAACCTTAAGGAACTAAGTGTTCCTAAACCACTCCAAACTCCTCCGAACCTCGAACCACCCGTCCACGCAAGTCATAAATCATTAAAAGCAACTACATGAAGTTTCATTTAGGGGCACGGGGTTCTAAAACGCAAAATGACCGGTCGGTTCGTTACATTCTCCACCTCTTAACCAAACGTTCGTCCTCGAACGGGTATAGAATCATACATGCAGTACCGAATAAGTGGGGATATCTGCTCCGCATGTCCTCCTCAGACTCCTAAGTCACCTCCTCGACTGGTTGGCCTCTCCACTGGATCTTTACGACGGAAACCCTCTTGGACCTCAACTGGCGATCCTTCCTGTCAATGATAGCAACTGGCTCCTCCTCGTAACCCAACCTCTCATCTAGATGATTGGTGCTGAAATCCACCACGTGAGAGATGTCGGCGTGGTACCTCCAGAGAATGAACATATGAAAAACCGGATGAACTCCTCATAAATTGGGAGGTAAAGCGAGCTCATAAGAAACCTCTCCAACTTGCCTCAACACATCAAATGGGCCTATAAACCTTGGGCTCAGCTTACCCTTCTTCCTAAACCTCATAATACCCTTCATCGGCCAGAATTTCAATAGAACCTTTTCTCCCTCCATAAATGATACATCACGCGCTGCAATGACCCGACCAGTCGTTTTGCACTATCGGACCCCGTTACCCTACCTCGAGTCTTCCCATAGCAGCTTCTTATGATTTATGACTTGAAGGGACGGGTGGTTCGGGTTTTGGAAGTGTTTAGAACACTTGGTTCCTTAAAGTTGGCCTTTTTGGCCAAGTTTGACTTCGGTCAATATTTTGAGCAAACGACCTTGGAATCGAGTTCCAACAGCTCCAACAGCTTCGTATGATGATTTCGGACTTGGACGTATGTTCGGAATGGGTTTTCGATGACCCGGGAGCATTTCGGCGCCTAATATAGAATTAAGAATTTCCTTAAGTTTGAAATTTTGTTTGGAACGTGATATTATGTTATTTCAAATAAGTGATAAGTTAATTTGCGAAGGTGATAGGTTAATCAAATCAAAGAGAGTGAGTTCTGTCGAAGTTTGGCAATTTGGAGATAAATTACGGTCCAAGTTATAATACCCCGTATTCATTGACTAGTACCATACAAGGTACCACATGACTATAACAATAAGATGTACAAAGAGTATTAAAGTGAGTAGTATTATAAGTAATTTGGGATAATTCTTAATTATGTGGATAATCGGATAATTGGTTAATTAATAATGATCTTGGATAAGGTTTAAGACAAAACGTGGCAGCCCTTCCTACTCTTATAAATGACTCATTAGTCATTCAATATAGGTGTCATATAAAGAATTTTTTTGGCCAAATTATTCCTAAAATGGGGCCACATCTTAAGGCATCATAAGATTTAAAGAAGTCATTCATCAAAACGTTAGTCTTCAACAGTTCAATTCAACCATAAGACCTCTCTCACTTGGTAACATTATTTTATCCAAGCCTTTCAAATTCATCATTTGAATCTCCAAAATGAAGATGGAAATTTCAGCAACTTATCCAAAATTCCGTCAACGTGACTTTGCTTTAAAAGATCATACGAGACTACGTGATGTTATAGAAATGGGGTTTTGCGATTTTAAAGGAGTACGGTGCAATATTTTCCAAAAAAATATCATACGGATTTTTCTACTCCAGTTACGAGTCTTCGGGTGTAGAGTTCGGAGTTGCGGGGGCGTTCTTGGTCCGAGAGATAGATTCGACACGAGGTGAGTCTTCTTTCTAACCTTGTAAGAGGGAATCGTCCCCATTAGTGTTCTATATGTTGTGTGTGATTGTTTTGGGGGCTACGTGCGTACAAAGTGATGAGAGTTCGTACGTAGCGACTATTATGCTATGTCGGGTAGTTTTAGGGCTCACAAGCATGTTTTATGTGACGTATATGTATCCTTAGCGTACTTTGAGTTTCTTATTATCATTGAATTAGTATGGAAACGGGGAAAGTTGCATTTGAATTCTCAGTTGATTAAACCTTATTACAAGCATAGCCCCTACTAAGCTTATTGATAAATTCGGTATATATATGTATATATAAGAGTCAGCACTCGAGTTGTAGGTATGATTCGCGATCGAGGGAAGCTTTATGGTAATTCTGTATAAGTGTGTCAGCACTCGAGTCGCAGGTATGATTCGCGATCGAGGGAAGCTTTATGGTAATTCAGTATAAGTGTGTCAGCACTCGAGTCGCATGTATGATTCGCGATCAAGGGGAGCTTTATGATAATTGGTATAAATGTGTCAGCACTCGAGTCGCAGGTATGATTCGTGATCGAGGGAAGCTTTATGGTAATTCAGTATAAGTGTGTCAGCACTCGAGTCGCATGTATGATTCGCGATCAAGGGGAGCTTTATGATAATTGGTATAAATGTGTCAGCACTCGAGTCGCAGGTATGATTCGTGATCGAGGGAAGCTTTATGGTAATTGTATATAAATGTGTCAGCACCCGAGTCACAGGTATGATTCGCGAGCGGGGAAAGCTTTACGACTATTTAGTGTTTAGATAATTCCTTTACGATTCCGTCCGATTGTCTTATTCCTGTGTGCGCATGACTGTTTGGTAGTATTTTCATGGATATTGATTTGACCGATATTTTGGGAAAAGAAAGCGGAAATTGTTATTTACCTCCAGTTTTTACTTGGATTTCTGTGTTTTATACATACTTGCTGTTTACTGCTCCACATGTCTATTGTCTTAATTATATCCTGTTATATTATGCTGTTGGACCTTAGTGAGTATCAAGTCGACATCTCGTCACTACTTCTTCGAGATTAGATAGGATACTCACTAGGTACATAATTATATATGTACTCATGATGCACTTCTGTACTTAACTGTACAGATTTTGAGGTTGGTGCATCTGGTTATCAGACCGGAGCTAGATATTGATTATAGTGGACCCGACTTTACGGTGAGCTGCTTCTCCTGACGATCCTCAGCAGCACCATGGAGTTTCTTTTGCCTATTTTCCCGTCTACTTATTTCAGACAGTGGGAATTGTATATTTTTATCTTTTGTATATCCAGTTAGTATGCCTGTGATACTCGTGACACTAGTTCCTGGCACACACGTAGTAGTTATCATGGACTGTATATATTTTTGGTTCAAGCCTCCTTATGGCTGCTTTTTGGTTTAAAAATGATAAATTATCTTTTCGATATTATGTTTCATAACTTATAACCTGGTATATGAGGAAATATGTAATTTAATGAGGAAGAACCCTTAGTTAAATAATTGTTGGCTTGCCTGACCCTGATGTTGGGCGCCATCACGACCTGAGTTAGGATTTTGGGTCGTGACAAGGTGGTATCAGAGCTCTTGGTTCACGTAAGTCTCACGAGTCACGGGCAAGTCTAGTAGAGTCTTGCGGATCGGTACGGAGACGTATGTACTTATCTTCGAGAGGCTACGGGCTGTAGGAGTACTTCCCTTCTTGATTCCTCGTCGTGCGATTTGATTGCCTTGAGGCTTATGCCTATGTTTCTTCCTACACAATCTTACGCGTCGCGAAGCGCTTGTTATGAATCGGGAATTTGAGGAGTTGTAATGGTGCTACAGATATGATGCGTGATGTTTCCGTACATAGTTGATTGGGTTGTTGCTATCGCCCTGCAAAAGGATATTATGTTGTTCCGGCTCAGTAGCTGTGTGTTTGGGAGCCTTGATACTATGATCAGGATGTTAAGATGCTTACGGTCGGTTATCGCACGACATTGTTATGATGGTAAAATGCTTGCCCATATGTCGGGGTGATGAATGGCTCGAAGGGAGGTCTTCTCAGAGTGGATTTCGAGATTTCAGTATTTGAGTTCCGGCAGAGGAAAGGCATTTGGACTATGAACGATCTGGTTCGGGTTGGTAAGACAGTAAGACTTGGTGTTAACGAGCAAGGTGGAGTATTCACCTGTGTTGTGGTATTGTTGTTTGATCGAATAACATGCGTTAAGTTCGCTCGTGTTATAGCTTTTTGGTTGCATTGGGTTAGAGTGTTGAAGAAGCGGTTGCCAGAGATCGTGGTGTGTAGTGATTCAGAATTGAATAGTTACTTCTAAAAAGGCAGCTCCAGAAAGATGATCTTCGGGGAGTTTGAAGTTGTGGTGATCTGCTGGTTCAAGAGCCACAAAGAATGATATTGAATTGAGGCCGCAATTGAGAAGCATGCGATGAAGGGAGACAAGACATATGAGAATTGTCAGGTGGCGGCTAAGTCTCTAGATGCCAGGCGTCAGAGACGGAATTCGGGTAGTTTCTTAAAGGAATGCGTTTAACTAAGGGGGAGAGTGGCAGTGTAGCCTATGAGTTCAGTGGTAAGATGGCTGCCTACCTTGAGGAGGAGTTGGAGTGGTTTGAGAATTTTAGTGGATAGGAATTAGGTCCCCGAGCTTAATCTGAAATGTTGTTTATCGGCAGAAGGTTGGATGCAACAGGGAAGAGTGGTTAGGGACGAGGAAGGATGCTATATGGCGGTGAATTTGAAGATGTTGTAGCGCATTTAGTAGGTTTCCATGAGAAGCGAACGGACGGGTAAAGTTGGTGAATGAGAACAAGTAAAGGGTGAAGTATTGATGTTTTAGACGGTGTGCGCCACAACATTGTTGGAAAGTGTCAGTTGGTGAATTCCACAGGTGGGTTATCCCCTATGAGTAGGTTACCGATTGTGTGATTGGCAAAGTTTCTCAAGGGATTCTAGTGGCTATTCGGTAGGAGGCCGAATATGTGAAGGATGCTAGAGAATTTGAGTGTTATGGGATGCTAGCAAAAGAATTTAGAAGAATTTGACAGATTGGTTGAGCAAGATTTTGTTAACAGGGGAGAAAGGATCTCAGCAGTGTCTAGAATGGTGCACAAAGTAGCTTCGGGCTAAGTGGGGGAGTTCCACCATCTGCGGTTGGGTTGTAAGATTGTGTTCTCATGGGATTGCGAATTGTCGGCATATTGGCATTTTATTTGGATCGGGTTGCACACCGCAACAATGTGATGATGAGGACGGTTCCCTATATTTATTTCTCTTATGTTATACTTCCTGTATTCTGAGGAAAGTTCATATTAGTTGCGTGAGTTGAGTTAGTCCCTTCCTGAGTCAATTCTTTATGTATCATGTTCGAGTTGTGGCCTATTGGCGCATTGTGATATCGTGTGTGACGGTTGGTCATGTTTGGGGTGATTTGTGGTCTGAACAGTTCATACTGGGTGAGACGAGGTTATTGCGTCAGGGATCCGTGAGATATGATTAAGTGAATGCATTAAATGACAATTACCCGTATTGGTTTGTAGTGAGATGGTGGTCTTAGTCAAGAGGAAGGATTCAATGTTTGGTTAACTCTGCAATTGGTTAGAATTTCTATACATCTCCTCTGTTGGGATGGTATCGTCAGCATTATAGCAGGATGTATGTATATATCTTATAAAGTGTATTGAGAGCATCGATTCGTAGAATTTTGGCTATTAAGGTTAAGGAAGCGTCATTGTGGTTAGATGATGGATTATGTGGTGTATGGTGCTAATCCAACAAAGGTACGCAGTTGTGTTCTGGTGCCTCGTGTAGTGGTTGATACGTTGTTCATATATTAGAAAACAGGCATGGCAGAGAATTTCCGGTGTTGGAACTGAGTTTGAAACTTGCTGCATGGATAAAGAAGGATATCTTCAGATTTTATCAAGTTTATGCGTTCAACTGGGTTGTGGCTGCACGGGCAGGTGCAAGAGGTGTGAAGCATTGATTCCAAATAACTCAAAAGCAGTTCTTGGCACGTTCGAGGACAAACGTCTGTTTAAGTGGGGGAGAGTGTAACGATCCGACCGGTTATTTTGCATTATCGGACCCCGTTCCCCTACCTCGAGTCCTCCCATAGCAGCTTCTTATGATTCATGACTTGCGGGGATGGGTGGTTCGGGTTTTGGAAGTGTTTAGAGTGCTTTAGGAACACTTGGTTCCTTAAGGTTGGCCTTTTTGGCCAAGTTTGACTTCGGTTAACATTTTGAGCAAACGACCTCGGAATTGAGTTTTGACAGCTCCAGTAGCTTTGTATGATGATTTCGGACTTGGGCGTATGTTCGGAACGGGTTTTCGATGACCCGGAAGCATTTCGGCGCCTAATATAGAATTAAGAATTTCCTTAAGTTTGAAATTTGGTTTGGAACGTGATATTATGTTATTTCAAACAAGTGATAAGTTAATTTGCGAAGGTGATAGGTTAATCAAATCAAAGAGAGTGAGTTCCGTCGAAGTTTGGCAATTTGGGGATAAAATACGGTCCAAGTTATAATACCTCGTATTCATTGACTAGTACCATACAAGGTACCACATGACTATAACAGTAAGATGTACAAAGAGTATTAAAGTGAGTAGTATTATAAGTAATTTTGGATAATTCTTAATTATGTGGATAATCGGATAATTGGTTAATTAATAATGATCTTGGATAAGGTTTAAGCCAAAACGTGGTATCCCTTCCTACTCTTATAAATGACTCATTAGTCATTGAATATAGGTGTCATATAAAGAATTATTTTGGCCAAATTATTCCTAAAGTGGGGCCACATCTTAAGGCATCATAAGATTTAAAGAAGTCATTCATCAAAACGTTAGTCTTCAACAGTTCAATTCAACCATAAGACCTCTCTAACTTGGTAACATTATTATCTCCAAACCTTTAAAATTCATCATTTGAATCTCCAAAATGAAGATGGAAATTTCAGCAACTTATCCAAAATTCTGTCAACGTGACTTTGCTTTAAAAGATCATACGAGACTACTTGATGTTATAGAAATGGGGTTTTGCGATTTTAAAGGAGTACTGTGCAATCTTTTCCAAAACAATATCATACATATTTTCCTACTCCAGTTACGAGTCCTCGGGTGTAGAGTTCGGAGTTGCGGGCGCATTCTTGGTCTGAGAGGTAGATTCGACACGAGGTGAGTCTCCTTTCTAACCTTGTAAGAGGGAATTGTCCCCATAGGTGTTCTATATGTTGTGTTTGATTGTTTTGGGGGCTACGTGTGTACAAAGTGATGAGAGTCCGTACGTAGAGACTAGTATGCTATGTCAGGTAGTTTTAGGGCTCACAAGCATGTTTTATGTGACGTATATGTATCCTTAGCGTACTTTGAGTTGCTTATTATCATTGAATTAGTATGGAAATGGGGAAAGTTGCATTTGAATTCTCAGTTGATTAAACCTTATTACAAGCATAGCCCATACTGAGCTTATTGATAAATTCGGTATATATATGTATATATAAGAGTCAGCACTCGAGTCGCATGTATGATTCGCGATCGAGGGAAGCTTTGTGGTAATTAAGTATAAGTGTGTCAGCACTCGAGTCGCAGGTATGATTCGCGATCTAGGGAAGCTTTATGATAATTGGTATAAATGTGTCAACACTCGAGTCTCAGGTATGATTCGCGATCGAGGTAAGCTTTATGGTAATCGTATATAAATGTGTCAGCACCCGAGTCACAGGTATGATTCGCGAGCGGGGGAAGTTTTACGACTATTCAGTGTTTAGATAATTCCTTTATGATTCCGTCCGGTTGTCTTATTCCTGTGTGCGCATGACTGTTTGGTACTGTTTTCATGGATATTGATTTGACCGATATTTGGGGAAAAGAAAGCGGAAATTGTCATTTACCTCCAGTTTTTACTTGGATTTCTGTGTGTTTATACATACTTGTTGTTTACTGCTTCACATGTCTACTATCTTCATTATATCCTGTTATATTATACTGTTGGACCTTAGTGAGTGTCAAGTCAACCTCTCGTCTGTTACACCCCATATTTTCGTACGTTAAAGACTAATAGGATATTTCAAACAAGTGATGAGTAAATTCGTGAAGGTGAGAGGATAATTAAATAAAAGAAAATGAATTTCGCGGAGGTTTGTCATGTTGGGATAAAATACGGCCCGAGCTAAAATACCCGATATTTATGGACTAGTGCCATACAAGGTACCACATGACCATGATAGTAAGGTGTATAAGGTGTGTTAAAAGTATCTAGTATTTTAAGTAATTGGTTAATTGTTGAATTAGTGGGAAATTAATTAAGTAATGAAGCTAATTAAGAAAATAAAATAATTTGGATAAACATAAGGGGGCTTAACGTGGCAACCCCCAATTTCAACACTATGACTCTTGAATTCATGTAATTAGGTGGAAATTTTAAGTGATTTTGGTGGACAAGTCATCCCACACAAGTGGGGCCCACAACCAAAGACATAAAGGCCTCTCATAATTCACTTTTCATCTCTGCAAAGGAATAGACAAAATTCAGAAAAGTATCCAACAAGACTTCTCAAATACAGAGTAAGATATCACATGATTTGAATGGCAACGAAAGTTACTGCAACAATTCATACGAGATTGTATCTTAGCCACGCGAGATTGTGCAATTTAAAGGAAGTTCTTTCTTAAGAATATCATATGAATTTTTTCCTACTTCGATCCGCCATTACGTGGTGTCACAATTGATGTATGTTAGAGGGATTGTCAAGAGAATCAGCTCAGGTATGTTAAGGCTATCCCTTCTTTCTTTTGG
>ML268942.1:0-77331 GCA_005239495.1 Nicotiana undulata
GAGATATTCAAAGGAATGCGTTATAATTTTTATTATTATGGCATTAACAAAACATGACAATATTTTTCTTAGTCTTCCTCCCCCAATGGAATGAGCACAACAAGGTGGTAATACAACCATTGAGAAGAAAAAGAAACTAATCAAGATGTGCCAAAATGCAAGTTACATATTAATTTATATTGTATCTCTTACAAATTTCATAAATCCTTCAAGGTCCGGAGGAATATACGTTGGTGGTGGCAGAAAAGAAGCTTATTCATCACTGTTTTCGGGCGAAGCAGCATCCTCCGCAAATTCAACTAGCATTTCTTCGTAAGTTTCGTCTACCTCTGGTTGTGATTCAGCAAGTCCAAAGTTTCTTCGTTCCGAACGGATCCAATCTCTGAAAAGTACTGATTTTTCAAGCTCTCCCTCATTGACGATCTATAATTATCGAGTTGAAGTCTTGCTTGACTGAAAGCGCTCTTCAGTGCCACTGTTGAAGCTTGAATAGTTACAATGTATCCATCTTTCGAAAAATATTTTTCTTTGTCCTTCCACCATTCCAAAATATTAAATGAGCCATCGGGATTCACTTCTTCAAGTCCCTGCAATAAATAAACTTCAAGCTCATTTAGTTGTGAACAATCACTAGTGTTTGAACCTTGAGAACCCCTGAACCCCGCCCAAGCACTAAGTGTTCTTACTCCCGCAGTTCTTTTAGATGATTGAGAACTAGAAGAAGTAGGAGTTGGAACATTTGGTCTAACATGATCTAATGCAATTTGATAAGCACTATAAATAGTTTGAGCATTTATTTTAATTGAGGCTATTGCTTCCAGAAGTGTAGACAACTACCCATATTCAAGTGTTAAACCATTATAAACAGTTTCGTACCAAAATTGAGGACAATCTAATTTCATAGTAGGATTTAAGAAAGCAACGACACAATAAATAGTCAACCCTTAATACATCAAATGGATACTCAATTAGTTGGAGGAGAATCATCTACATCTTCTCACTTCTCTTATGAAGTATTCCTCAGTTTTAGAGGTGAAGACACCCGAAAAATATTCACTGGTCATCTTTATTCCAAATTGTCTGATGTTGGAGTTAATACCTTCATTGACGATGACGAATTGTGAAAGGGTGACGTGATTTCAAGAGAACTAGAGAAAGCAATTGAAGAGTCAAGAATTTCCATTATTGTTTTCTCAAGAAATTATGCTTCCTCTAGTTGGTGTCTAAATGTACTAGTTAAAATTCTTGAATGCAAAGAGAAATTAAAGCAGACGGTTTTGCCTATTTTCTATGATGTTGATCCTTTTGAGGTACGAAAGCAAATTGAGTTATTTGGTGAAGCTTTGGCTAAACACAAGGAACGACCATTTGGAGCTCAAAGGGTGGAGAAATGGAGAGCTGCACTTACTGAAGCTGCAAATTTATCTGGATGGGATTTGCAAAATGTCGCTGACGGGTACATTTTCTTGATTCAACTATATAATTTCATTTGTTATTTGTTCAATTGTTCATAGGATGTGATACTAAATGTTCAAAAGAGTTGTTCTATGCATTGACATTATCGAAATTTTTACACTATCAATGTATATAACTTAAATTATTTCTTAAAGTATACTATATGACACCGTAAATTATCTGTTTTGTTGCTTAGATATCCCACTGTGTTATGTCTTGGCTATCTATTTTGATTTGTCCGTCAAATATTTTCAAATATCAAAGTTTTATTTACCAGAGTAGTATTTCTTTTAAATTTTTGTTTTTTGCTAAATATTTTGTAGGCATGAATCAAAGTTTATTGAAAGATTTATGCAGCAAGTCCTACAAGAGGTTAACCAGACACCTCTAGATGTTGCTTGGCACCCAGTTGGAGTAGATTCTCATGTCAAAGATATAGAGTTGTTATTGCAAAATGAATGTGAAGATGGAGTTCGCATGATTGGTATTCACGAGTTGTTGGCATAGGAAAAACAACTCTAGCAAAAGCTATCTACAACCGGATGTTTCGAATCTTCGACAGTAGTTTCTTCCTTTCGGATGTTAGATCAGAAGCTGAAGAATTTGGTCTTGTCAAGCTACAAGAGAAACTTCTTCAACAAGTACTCAAAAATAAGGACATCAAAGTTGGCAGTGTTGCTCAAGGCATCAATCTAATCAAAGCAAGACTCAAGTCAAAGAAGGTTCTAATTGTTCTTGATGACGTGGACCACAAAAACCAATTAGAATCCTTAACGAGAGAAAGAAGTTGGTTTGTTTCAAGTAGTTTAATAATCATTACCAACCGAGACAAGCAATTGCTATGTCAACTTGGAGAAAAAGAGAGATATGAGGCCAAACTATTAAATGACAATGAAGCTATGTTACTTTTTTGTTGGCATGCTTTTGACAGTCATTTTCCCCAGAAGATTATGTTAATTTGGCTCGAGACATAATCAAATATTCAGGTAAGCTACCATTAGCTCTTGTGACATTGGGGTCACATAAGGAAGTTTTGTACAAGAATGGGGGCTTGAATTCGAAAAACTAAGAGCGATTCCTCATTGTGATATCCAAAAGATTCTCAAGATAAGATTTGATGGACTTGATGATGAAACAAAGACTGTTTTTCTCGATATTACATGTGCATTCCATGGGTTTGATGAGCATGAAGTTACTGAAATATTAATGCATGTGGCTTTCATGCTAAAAGTGCAATTGCAACTTTAGTTCAAAAACACTTGCTCCAAAGATCTTGGCATAGTTTGGTGATGCATAATCTAGTGCGAGATATGGGAAGAGAAGTTGTCCACTTGGAATCACCTCGAGACCCTGGAAAACGGAGTAGATTGTTCATCCCTCAAGAAGTTCGTTATGTTCTACAAGGAAATGAAGTCAGTAAATCCTTCATCTTTATTTTGGTTATATATTTTTTTCAATTCAATTGTTTCTTGCTTAAAATTTATATTGTCAGCATAAGGAATCATTTGTGCTTCGTCTCCGGTTAGTAAGTATTTTGTAGTTATTTGTCAACCATTGTAAACCAGAAATGACATTTGTTAAATTCATAACTCACTCCAAAGGCAAACACATAAACAAAAAATCACCTATTTAACAGTTATCCAAATTTTGTGATGCATGTTTCTTATTAATTTCTTATAACTAACATGCTTATGGAAATAGACCATAGTATCTCCATGATTAGTTATTCAAAGATATTTGACTTTACTTAACAAAATGCGGAAATTAAGCTTGTTCGAAGAAACCAGGCATGTGAACCTTTGAAAATTGTTGAATAGGTACATATGTGAAACATTATTTCTAGAACGATATATACACAATGTTCTTTTAAATATATTCAAAATTATATTCTATCTTCAATTGGCGCTATTATCAGGTTTTAGATGCAAATTGTTCTCTTTATTCATCTTTTTTTTTCCTTTGATATTATCATGTGAACTTATTGAATGCTGCTAGCCAATTTTGGAAGGCTCTAATCTTAGCTTTTTGAGCAATTTTAAATTTGTTTGACGTCCTCTAATGTGTAAGTTCATTGTTGTTGATACATGGTGTATTCTCTTTGTTTGTCCACCAATTTTTATAAAGCATTTTTCTCGCTTAATTTTCCGGACTTAACATGAGTTACTTTTCTTTTTACTAAGCTGCAGGGTTCCGAAAATGTAGAAGTACTAAAGGTAGATCGAGGGACATTAAACGGAGTGAACTTGAGCACCAAAGCATTTGAGCGAATGAAGAATCGTAGGGTTCTTATAATGGATGAGTTACATATTAGTGGAGATTTTGGGTTGTTGTCCAAGAAGCTCGGATGGTTGTCTTGGAAAAATGTTCTTTAAAATGTATACCATCAAATTTTCTAGCTGAGAATCTTGTAGTTCGAGATATGCGGGAGAGTGATATCCAAGAATTTCAATTGAATTTGCAGGTTTGTTACTCAATTTTACAATTTCATGTGTACTATTATTGCAATTGGGTGAAAGAAAATGTTAATTGAAACTATATTTGGTTTACTTTTAGTATTGTAGAAGTTTGAAGGAGCTGAATCTCTCTCGTTGCAAGCAACTCAGAAGCACTCCAAACTTCAATGGTTCACTGAGTCTTGAGAATTTGTATCTCTATGGTTGCTCAAGTCTGACGGAGATCCAGCCATCAATAGGAAATTTGTCCAGACTAATTGAACTATCCATGTCTGGTTGCGAAAAACTTACGGATCTTCCAAGCAGCATATGCCAGCTAATATCTGTTATTTACTTGAGCATTAGTAACTGCTCATCAATAAAAACATTGCCAGATAACCTTGGAGATATGAAAAGTCTAAGACGTCTTTGTGCATTTGGTACGAGTATAAAACAATTTCCTAGATCTGTTGAAATGCTAAGAAATCTTGAAATATTGGAAGTGGGAGGTCGAAAGTTAGAGGCCACAAGGAGGAGTATTTCTGGAAGAGGAGTCCATCGGATACAATATTCCTTGCCAACTTTTGTATCCAATTTGAGCCTTACATACTGTAATTTATCCGAGGCTGATATTCCTAGGGATATTGGGAGTTTATCCTCCTTAGAATATTTAGATTTGAGTGGCAACAATTTCCATTGTCTACCCATTGATTTTTCTAAGTTACGATTATTGACGGAGTTGTGTTTGAAGGAGTGTGAGAATCTTCAAACACTCCCGTCAGTATCAAATTTAGAGAATCTTTATACAAATAAACTTAATAATTGCCAAAAATTGGTCAAGATTACAGAGTTGGACAACCTCCCTTCTATAGAGCTGATTAATATGATTAATTGTAGTTCTCTGCAGAATCCATTCAATGAAGGCTTCTTTGGTGCACCTACTCTATTTGCATTTAGTGCACCTGATAGATATATGGTTAGTCTCTCTCTCTCTCCTATCATATTAGTGATCTTGAGTCTTTGTCCGATGCAGATGCAGGATACTATTAGAATTTATCTCGAATGTAATGAGATTCCAGAATGGTGCAAGAATCAAGTAACAACTTCATCTATGTGTTTGACTATGCCCACACATGATAATGAGGGGTATGACTTCTTAGGAATAGTTCTCTGGTTTGATTTAGTCCCGCAAAATCCATGCTTCAGGATTAGTATTGTCCATGGAAAGGCTTCAAATATTCGGTGGAGAAAATGGAAAAAAGCTCCATCGATATGTGTATATTACATATCTTACTTACATAAAGCTTTTGATGGCCAGATGATCAAAGGCGTGTGGTCAGAAGACATTACAATAAAGAAGATAGGGATCCATCTTTGCCGGGAGACGTGGATCATTCTTATACTAGGGCTAAAAATTGTCAGGAATAGTTGAAGAACCCAAAAAGAATTTCAATCCTTGATAAAAGTGCAAAATTCTGAGTTAGAAATAGAGCTAATCAAATTGTATTTTATATTACACTATTAATATGTACTTATGTAGTTGATCAGAAATTTTTATTGATATTTTTCCAAATGTTTGGTATGTACTTGTTTTTTGTTATTAATGTGTTCTGACACTTGGGACTTCAGGACATCAAAAACTAATTAATAAATACATAATTTACTTATTATAAAATTTCAATGGTTGGTCGTCGGAAAAAAGTAGTGAAATTGGTCTTCCGCCGAAATATTAAAATTATTCGAGTAATTCTAGTAGGAGTGTCATAATATCTTTTCCTCCTCAGCTTTTGAAAAACCACTGCTTGGTATGATGTTGAAATCAAATACCTTAGTGGCATGGAATTTTTGTTCTTCCCTCTGTTTCTTCCTTTCCCGTCATTCTCATACAAACTCAAGTCAATAATATTGGATGAAATCCTATTCTTGCTAATCTTTTTTACCATATTATGATCTTTTCTAGACTTCCTCCCTTATTAAATCTATCTTTTTCTCCATCGTCCTTAATCTAATCAATGAGTTACATATTAGTGGAGATTATGGGTTGTCGAAGAAGCTCAAATGGTTGTCTTGGCAAAACTGTCCTTCAAAATGTATGCCATTCACAGAGACCAAAAGAGCGCTCTAAAAGTTTAACAACTTTAAGGGGTCGTTTGGTTGGAATACGATTTATACCGATATAAGTTATGCTGAAATTGTTGTTTATTCATTGTTTGGTATGTTATATTAAGAATGACAATTACATAATTTCTAAGAAGAAGGTATAAGTTATACCGGTGCTAATTACCCCACCTTCTATAAGGTATAAATTATCCCAGTGTTAAAATTAATACCAGGATAACTTATACCTGATTCGCTAACCAAACAGGGTATTAAGATGATATTAAATTTTTATACCACTCTTCTACCTTTTTATACCTCATACCAAACGACCCGTAAGAATCCCTCTACAAGTTGCAAGCGATGAAACACTTCCATACAAGTTTCAAGTATTGAATCATTTCCATATATGAAAAAAAAAATCATACAAGTTTCAAGTACTCAAGGATCAAGAACAGGTAAATCAAATATAAAGGCGTTCCAAATTCGAGGTCCTAATCAAATTCAAGATCAAACTTCAAGCCCTTGAATTCGAATTAATAAAACTCAAGATCAAGCTATCAAAGCCATTGGATCAACAATTAAAAGAGAAGAAACAATAGATACTTCTTCCGAACTTAGAGAAATTCTACAGCTTGCGACACTCATTGTACTAATTTGTTACACGATTCTTCTTGTCTTGATTTTCACATGCACGAAGTTTTTTGTCACAGGCAAACTGCGATACTAATACAAATTTAAATTAATTATCATATTATAGCGATACATTAGTGAGGATGACGGGTAATACGGCCATTGTTCTGCTACAGAAGGACAAGAGACTCGATATGATTCGCATCAATCATTTACCTCGATGGTCTTTGAGTTTCAGGCAAACATCTTGTGCTCAGCGGCTAGAACTCAAAGCAAATAGTAACATTTGCTGTTGGTGCCTGCTTTGAGCCACATCCAGCAAAAAATTACAGAATTCCTAACTGCTATCATTAATCACTGGCTTCACCGTGCAACCCATTTTAAGGTTGGACGTAGTACTGGCAAAATAGGAAATTATGACCTCAAATAATCAGAAAGCTGCCAAGCACTAGACCTCAGTGGTTAGCACGTAAAGATCCTCTTCAGAACCACCTTTAAGTCCTCTTCGACTGCCCCATTGTCATTTCTCTATCTCCTCCTGAATATGACCGTCTGCATTAAAAGATGAAGTTCAATAAAACATTGATGACCACTCAAATATTACCAAGCCCAAGCCTGCAAAGAAATCTAAACTCTAACCAGGAAGTCCAACAGCCAAGTTCGCCTGCTGATCAGCATCACAGTTTGATTCCTAACAAAAGGAAAGTTGAAAACTTTTACATCTCTAAAAATACCAAGGTAAGAACAAGGTAATTGACCAAACCATAATAAGGGCTCTTATCCAAATTTGGTGCTATTATATAATAAGTTTGTGATTGATAAAGTGAGACAAGCATATAAACCAAGAATAAAGGGGTAGAGAAGATTTTTTAGGTTACCCGAAGAACATGAATGATGCGGAAAGAAAGAAACCTATCCTTCAGTTGTTTTGCCTGCTGAAATAGCGTAGAGATGTTTTGATTTTTAACCTTCCAGAGACCCTGGATCTGTTCGGAAGGATATACACTTTAATGAATCAAGACCAAGCAGATAAAAGCAAAGAATAAAATAAGAAACCAAAACTATAAAATAAACTCTGATGACACCAATGCAAAAACCTTGTCAAAAGACCAACTTTAGAAGCTATAATAAAACATCTCAGAGATATAACTAAGCTCGTCAAAGACTTTAAGAGTTCATAGAGAAAACAAATGTATGTTGATTCTTTTTCCCACTAAGAGAATCTTCTTGAATGGTCAAGAACTATTTGCCTGCTTCTACATCAATGGCATTGTCACTAAAGCATGCAGCCATTATTTGTTTAGGAACATCTGTTAAGATTCCACATTGCCTTGAGATACTCAAACCAGGTCGTCTTGCACTAGGTAAAACTGAACACTAATGACGGAGACCTGATTCCTTCTCCCATTACCAAACTTTCGTTCTTTTTCAACTGAGAATCATTAGTTGGATCGCAAGTTAATCATTACTACCTTATGCTAGAAGGGTCATTTACATTATAAAAGCATCTATCCTATAAAATTTACTACCTTATGCTAGAAGGGTCATTTACATTATAAAAGCATCTATCCTATAAAAACAAAAGAACTACATTGAACTGACTAGACAAATGGGTCCACAGCTCGAAAAAATTGTCAGACCTCTTTATCCTATAGAAACAAAAGACCTACACCGAAGTGACGTGAGAAATGGGTCCACGACTCGAAAAAATTGTCAGACTTCCTTGACCTTTTTTAATTAACCGTGGTGTCTGGGCTAACTTGCACGAACATCGACTAATTCCATACGGTACCTGCTACCTCCCACCAGCACAGAGGTACCCGGTAATGAGAAGAAAGCTTGGATATATGAGAAGAAATCACCTAGTATTTTTTCCTCAGCTTGGATTTGAACCTAAGACCTTATGGTTCTCAATGCTCTTCAATGACCAATAGGCCACACTCTTAGAGGCCCTCCTTTGACCTTAAAAATATGCATATAAGGATCCCATTCATATAGCTGAAGTTGAAAGAAGGAAGAAAACTTTGCTTGACGTACAATTCCAAGTACATGTTTGATTGTGCAGTGACACAAAGGAAAAAAGTAGATATCAAGAAATAAGAAGTCAAAAATACAAGAATAAACAAATTATGGGCAACGGACCTGCATACAAACAAGTTTGGAGTCACCCTGAGCACGAATACTTGTAAACCCTTTGCTATGTGCATATTTCAGACCCAAGATAAAGCCTCGATATTCAGCAACACTGGTTGTTGCTATTCCTAAACCTTCACGCAGCCTACAAATCTATTAATCGGAAAGTTGTAATATAAGTGCGGCGAGAATAAGGAAAAGGAAATACAAATCCAAGAAAAGCAATTATTACCAAACTTCCGTCATCAGCTCGTACCACAGCTCCAGCACCAGCTTGTCCCGGATTTCCTTTCGAAGAACCATCAAATTCAAGAGTACAAGATCGCTGCTGAGAATAACCAGGATCAGGTTCTTTTCATCCCAACACCATAAACCATCAAAAACTTTTATAGGAGATCGACCTGATAGTTGGCCGCAAATTCACCATAAATTCGTTAACTTAAGATTTAGCTTCACCGACTCCCCATTGAGTATAAAGACAATTTATTTTGTTAATTAGATATACTGAAAGCATTTATGTTTTACAATTAGCTATCATCTTAACAGCCACTCACACTAGATGAGAGAGCTTGGTCACCCTTAGGAAGATCTAACTTGATATGCTTTCTTAGGGAATCATTTGAAACAACTGCTGATCCAACAGCATCCTGCAAATAAACATGCCAATAAACAAGATAGATTCCAGTACTGTGGCAAGCCAAACACGTTATGCAGGGTAGGAAAACAAGAAATTAGTATTTTTTTTTTTTTTTGTAAGAAATGTAAGTCAGTAGTATTTTTTTTCATCAGTAAGCACTAATGAAATTACTTTGAGCCAAAATTTACGTAATATACCTCTCCAAGAACCAGGTAGTAGAATGCAGTACAGCAATAAAATACCATTGAAAGTATACAGTTTGACAATCGCAACTCTATGTACTTCGCATACAAAAAGATGTCAGAATTCATCAAATTACAACATTTAAACAACCTAAATATGTTCTCTATCAACCAATAGGTGGTAACAGTTCCTCTCTATGCTTAATGCAAACTTTGCAAAAAAAGCTTTCGCCTAAGATAAGAACACTAATTAAAAAGACAATGGTTATCCATCTAGTTCATTTAAACTACTCAGCACTCCCGAAAATTGATCCCAAGTATTTGTTCTGAGGAAAAAGGTTTCCCATCTAGTCATTAAACCTAGCCTGCACTCCTGAAAGTTCAGGACTGTAGCTCTTAATTATCTTTTCCACTAATATCAGACTAGTAATAGGAGATCTTTTTTATTATGACAATACATCTGTCCAGGGTCAACACTAAGGACAAACCCCAGACTAGTAATAGGAAACTTTTTATCCATATTTGAGGGTGCCCTTGAAAATTTTAGTCAATCAAGGGGGAAAGTTCAAGTCAGAAAGAAATAAAAGAAACATCAAAAGATGTTAACACATTTTCATTATATATATATATATATATATATATTTCATTTTCACCATTTTTCTGCTTTGTCAAAGCACAGACGAGATAAACTGGGATCACCCAGTCATCTAATGAAAATACTTGACACACAGGTCACATGTAATTTCAGATCTCCACAATGCTATTAAACCAGAGGACAGAAAGGTTCATCACTTTTATGTTGGAGAAAAAATTTCTTAACAGGAAGGACACTAATATCTCTTGTTTATTCTTCATTCTATGTTATTGATGTTTCTCATCTAAATAACTTACTGCTATAACGAGAAAAGACACCTTTTGCTAGAAACAGTATTTTCAGATCTCTAGCTACATTTACTAGGATGTGGCTCTTTGTAATGAAGTTCAATCTTATAATACCTTACACGAGTTCATTAAGATAAAGAAAAAACAAAGATAACAACAGCTGCAAAAATTTGATGACAAGCTAAAGAAAAAATAAAGATAACAACAGCTGCAAAAATTTGATGACAAGCTACTTTTCTTATAAGCCGCCCAGCATGACCTAATTTTATTTTACTGAAATACCTCTACTTCTATTTTTTAATTTTTTTGTAAGCAACCAGCATGACCTATTTTTATGTTTGTTCACACAAATACAACAGCTGTGGAGACCGTTAGACAAATTACTACTGCTACTGCTATATCGAGATATTACTACACCAGCTGCAGAAACCTATTAACAAACTACTACTATTCCATTTAAATACATCTAGATCATCAATAGGTGCTTTATGGGAGAATTTCAACCTCATTAGATAATCATTGTCTTCAAAAAAGGGCTACCAAGATATAATAGATAAACGAGGATAGTTCACTCACAATGGATTAGTATGAAATTTTCAAATTGAAAATGCAGATCTACTTTAGGAAAGGAAAATGCCTTCCAGCTGAATAAGTAGATTTCTCGTGTAAATTGTAAGACCATTGATTATGGCATCTTAAAGAACATTCAGCAAACAAACCCCTAGTGTAATAATCAGCCTCTATATGCAGAGAGGTGCAAAAGAAGAATGTACTCACTTCCTTGGATAACCAAAAACTGTTGGCACATTAAGTTAACTCTCACTCTGTGGTACAAGAATGAGATATACTTCAAAAGCAACTGCTGCAAACACCGACCGACTTACAATAACCTAATAAATCCCTAACTTACCGTATATTCTGACCACATTGCTTCCTGTGACCTCTTCTTCGGCATATGCTCAGACGCTCCACCTTTGGAAGAAGATGGCTGCTGCAAAAGATTTAGTGCTAATAAACTTGTATGACCAATTCAAAAGAAAAAGGAGGAAACGGCAAAGATGTGCCATTTCTGGTAAATGGTCATCACATACTTTACTACTACAGTCAGCTTGTTCGCTATGGACTTGTTATCACGAACAGTGCTGGGAAGAAGAAAAGGGAGAATAGATACAGCGAGAGGAGAGAGAAAAATCATATAGCAAATTAGAGAGATGTAAGCATCTTTCAGCAATCTTCATAAGTACTACTGAAAACAGGAGTATTCACATCAATAAGTCGGAAATTAAACTTATATCGAGTACAAAATAATTATTGAATCAGCGGCATTTAGAGATGATCTTCGATAATATTGGCTATGCAGAAAAATAGCAATGTGGTATCTGTAGCGTACCATGTATAATGTAATTTACAGAAGCTCACACTTTCACCTTGTATCATTTCTTCGTACTAGTCTTAGGATACGCGCGCATCGCGCGTACTATGTATCAATAAGAATAAGGTTTTTAAAAGTAACATAAAATATATTCAAAAGACATATTTGCATTATAAATATAAAAATTATTTAAAAAATATGAGCCTGTGAAAATGATAAATGTTGATCATGTTTGAGTTTGGTTCGCTTTAATAAGTAAAATTTTATATTTTTAGTTGATTTTAAAGTGGTAAATTGAATTGTGACACGAAAAAATTAACAACTATGCCACGTTGCTTAAATAAACAAATAATTCATATAAGGTAATTTAAATCTAAATTAGTTTTAAAGTAAAAAAAATGAATAGCCCAAATTGTTTCCATGATGTTCCCCTATATTTCTTACCACCATTAAACGTGCATGTGTTGGGTGAGTTTATTAAAGCGTTTAATTAATAGAATTTTACATGTTAAGAATTTAATATGGAATGATTATTGTTATATAAATAATTTAAATAAGAAAATAATTTAAATAAGGTAAAATCTTAATTGATTTTGAACTCTTAAATATTAGGACTTCATACATAATTCAAATAAGGAACTAATTCCTAAATATTAGGAAAATAAGCTGAATTACTATTTTGTCCAATGTACACTTTATTTTTAAAGGGTAAAAAAGGTGAACGATATTTCGCTTAGGGCCTTCGTGCTTTTAATATAGTATTGATAGTACGGGAAGAGCAAAAAATTTGTGATCTTTTCCTTATAAGGGGATCTGTGAGGACCTGAGGTGATAAGATTTCATCCCTTCTGTATCATAAAGGCAGAATTGAGTTTTAAAATTTAGTGTGCTCCAATGCAAACAACATGGTCAGACTTCACCAACTCTGCTAATGAAAGCAAGAGTTAAACTTTTTCTCTATGCGACAAAATCAGCCAGAGAATCATGGTTTTACTTCCAAAGATGTATTGCAATCAATACATCAGGATTCTATCTTTTCTCTTTTGGTTTTGTCTCTATTTTAGGATTCTTTTTGATAGGTGGTATGAATGCTATCATAAGTGGAACAGAGAGTTTTTAGTAATCAAGTAGTTTTCACAAGGAACAAACATGTTATTTGTCTTGCATCAACCTCACAATAGGATCCACAAGTCAAAATTTGGATCAGACGGACAAATTTAACTATTTCCTTCGTTTTTCCTTTTTATTTTTCTTTTGTAAATCTTGTGCATCATCCTGGAAAGAGAATGGTACTCTGAATAAGGACTGCCTTTGTCTAAAAGTTTTGAGATGAAATACCTTACCCATAAAAGATAAATAGACAGCTTTTGCACACAAATTAGTACAATGTCTGACCTGAAAAGGGCATGGTACTAGAGTCCCAAAGAGACCTTCGGTCAGATCTGCAGCTCTTATAGAATAAAGTGCATGTTTAAGCCCACAAGATAGAAGATATTCCTCTGTGTCCTTTGGCATGGAGTAGCCTTTATACACACTAACCGGAGGATCACATATCTGCCAGAAGCAGGGGGGCAACTGATTAACACACTGCAAGATATATTTGCCAATTCATGCACATTTGGTTTATAAACATTGACAGAAATTCCTATACTACTATAGCTGTATCATTAACTTGGGAAAACCAAGCTGAAGCTATAACAAATAGTTTTTATTTTTGTGATAAATAATATTAATCATTAAAGGAAAGCATTAAAAGAATGTTGAAATATGCGCAGAAATTATGCTCCAGCTTTAAGTCAAACAATGCAAATGAAGCTGTAGCAAACAAATATGGTCAATCTTTTATGATGTTCTCAAGGTGCAACTACCTCTGTACATATTCACGAGGAAAAGAACAGATAAGGTAAATTCGGTGTAGCATTTGACAATACATCTTGGCTACAAATTGATAAGTGAAGTTGATCCAATTGCAAGAGCACTCCACTTCCAACCAACAGATTGCCAATACATCTTGGCTACAAATTGATAAGTGAAGTTGATCCAATTGCAAGAGCACTCCACTTCCAACCAACAGATTGAGAGTTCAAGCCATCAAAGGCAAAAAAAGGAAAAGGGTCACAGTGGTGCCATATCAATATACTAACATGATACATACATCTATAGTTTTTTTTTGACATGGCTACATACATCTATAGTTTTTTTGATAGGTAGGAATAAATACACACAGACACACACACATGCATACATATATACACATATAACTGCAGATTAAAATTCCTCCAAAACAGTTACCGAGGATCCGACTTGAGTCTGGCAGTCACTCAAATTTCTGTAGACTCCAACAAGATCTCCCTTCTTAACAACAAAGAAGCCATTATCTTCCTTCATTATTGGAGTAGGATCAAATTTTTTGAAAGAGAACTATCTCCACTACACTTGTTAGATGCTAACTCTATTCAGCAAAAGGCAAAATCAACTTTCTAATACAAGCATGAGCAAAAGCTTTTCTTCCAATAAAGCACCGGAATTCCACAAATTGAACTCTTCAAGGCAAGACGTGAAGTGCTTGTTACTATTGTAACTGAACATGCATGAAACAAGCTACTCATTATATGGAACTTCCCTCAGGCTGGATCCGTTCCTGCAAAATCAAGAAAAAGAAATATAAAAAAATAGAGAGAGAAAGGAAATACAAAAAAGTTTTGTTTTTAACTCAACCATGGATGTATGTAAATAACTTCCCTAAACAACGTAGGGGAGAGAACATAGCAAAGGAAACTATTTTGTTCCACTACTACAATCATGACATGACCAACTGAAAGTGCATGCTAAATTAATTTGCAGTTAAAATTATCGTATTAACTCCACCAAGTTCAAAGCCTTATGGATTATGACTATGTTTGGTAAGCGATAGTCATTTTTCAAGGAAAATGTTGTTGGTGAGTGGAAAATATTTTCTAAAAAAAATATACTAAAGATTAATAATGATATTAGAAGAGTGCTTTGATTAAACGTTTGAGTTTGAAAGGATTAATAACAAGTGTGTGTTGGAGCACGTAATATGACGTTCAAGTTTTAAGACAGTTGTTGTTAGTCATGTGTTTATACCCGCACCTTGGATTGACACAATTAAAATTAATAAATGTCATATGTGCATCCCTGCACCTTAATATTTTTTAACTAATTCTTAAAATAATCAGCTTTCTTTGTACAAGAATAAGGGTGATATCCAAAATTGCAACAACTACCGGGGTATTAAGCTGCTCAGTCATACTATGAAGGTGTGGGAGAGCGTGGTGGAGCTAAGGGTGAGGAGAAGAATGTCTATTTCCGAGAACCATTTTGGGTTTATGCCGGGGCGTTCGACTACCGAAGCCATTCACCTTTGTAAGGAGATAGATGGAACAATATAGGGAGAGGAAGAGAGACTTGCATATGGTGTTCATCGACTTAGAAAAGGCTTATGAAAAAGTCCTGACGGAGGTTCTATGGAGACGTTAGAGGCTCGAGGGGTGGCTTGTGGCCTACATTAGGGCGATTAAAGACATGTATGATGGAGAGAAGACTTGTGTGAGGACATTGAGAGGGGTCTCAGATCATTTTAAGGTCATGATGGGGTTGCATCAGGGGTCAGCACTCAGCCCTATTTTGTTTGCCCTAGCGATGGACGTATTGACTCACCACATTCAAGGGGAGGTGTCGTTGTGCATGTTATTTGCAGACGACATTATTTTGATTGACGAGACACAAGACGGTGATAACCCGAGGTTAGAGGTGTGGATAAAACTCTGGAGTCTAAATGTTTCAAGCTGAACAGAACCAAACAGAACCAAGACAGAATACTTGGAGTGTAAGTTTAGTGGTGCTACTCACGGAGTGGAAGGGGAGGTGAGGCTGGATTCACAAGTCATCCCTAGGAGGGGAATTTTTAAGTACCTTGGGTCTATTACAGGGGGTGGAGAAATTGATGAAAATGTAATGCACCGTATTGGGGCGGGATGGATGAAATGGAGAATTGCTTCCGGTATTTTGCGTGACAAGAAGGTATCACCAAAACTTAAAGGTATGTATTATAGAGCGGTGGTCAGACCATCTATGTTGTATGGGGCCGGGTGTTGGTCAGTCAAGAGTTCCCACGTCCAAAAGATGAAGGTTGCAGAGATGAGTATGTTGAGATAGATGTGCCGACACACCAGGTTAGACAGGATTAGGAATAAAGTTATTCGAGACAAGGTGGGCGTGGCCCCTATTGAGGACAAGATGCGGGAAGCACGACTTAGATGGTTTGGTCATGTGAGGAGGAGAAGCACAAACGCCCCGGTAAAGAGGTGTGAGAAGTTGACATTGGAGGGCCTTAGGAGAGGTAGAGGTAGGCCGAAAAAGTGTTGGGGTGGGGTAACTAAGCATTAACATGGCACAACATCAGCTGACCGAGGACATAACCATTGATAGGAAGGTGTGCAGGTTGAGGATTAGGATAGTAGGTTAAGTAGTCTAGATTATTCATACCGGTAGTGTAATTATGTACTCCCGCATTTGGTTTAGTATTAGTCTTTGAATATCTGTCGTCTTTTGCGTTTCGATCATCTTACTATGCGGTTATATATGATGCTTTTACATGGTTTCTCGATGTTGTCCTTTCTTGCTTTCTTGTTACTATTGTGGTACCTATAATTTCCGGAGCCGAGGGTCTATTGGAATCAGACTCTCTACCTAGGGGTAAGGTCTGCGTACACACTAACCTCCCCATACCCCACTATATGGGATTATATTGGGTATGTTGTTGTTGTTGTAATTCTTAAAATAATCACTCCTTTTTCGGGAATGTTTTTCCCGTTAAAGTGACAGTTGTAATGCAAATACTTCCGCTCATAAGTGAGGGAAGTCATTTTCTCCCTTAGAAGAAAAAAACTTCCGGCAACCAAACAACAGAAAATGACTTTGTGGTGGAAACATTTCCCGGAAAAATGACATCTGTCATACCAAACGCACCGTCACACGCTATAAGTTCTGCTCTATTTCAGACAACATATTCCTTTTCCCCCATTCTGGAGCGTAAGCAACCATATATGGAACAAAAAGAAAAATACCTTAGTTCCAGCTTGAGAGATTAGATGCTGAAGAATGTTAAACTGGATTCTTCTTCCCTTTGCCTCAAAAAATCAAACTTTGAGTAAACGGCCAGCAGGGAAAAAAAGATAAATTACTTTCGCCTGAGTTGTTAGACAAATCAACGACTCCGCTGCAAAAAAGAGATGGACTTTTCAGGAGTAGTTGCAAATAACGTTAAAATGGAGGAAATTAAGAGAAAAGAGTATAGAAGTTGAAAGAAAGCTGACAATTAGAACCCTAATTTTGGAAAATCAAAGAATGGGTAGTCAAATCGTTGTGCTCAGCTAACATAGAGAAAAGGAAGGACATAACATACGCTTAATTAGTCGATGAAGTTGCGGAAATCTTGGACAGCATGAACTACAAGAGCGTGGTGGGCTTCTGAAAGAAAGGGGGTTAGGTGCGCGGTAAGAGAGGGGACGGGGACGGGGGTCGGGGGTTAGAGCGCGGGTGTGCCTAGAGAGTCCATCTTTTCAGCAGTAGCAGGTAGGGTGTTTAAGAAAAGTGAAAAAACCAAACCGATAAATGCCAAATCAAACTGTCCTGAATAATTGACATGTTCATTTAGCTTAGTTTGATTTTAAATTTTAAAAAACTTAAACACGAGGAATAATTATTGTATACTTCGGAAAAATACTCACATAAAAATATTTTAATTGATTATTAGTTATCATTCTAAATATTGTATGGATTTGTAATTCATAAAATTGGTTGGTTGGGTGGCAAGTTAAACCAAACCAACCTTGAACACCTTAATAGCCGGTTTGGCCAAGCTTCTTTTTTTAGGCTAAATGTGTTTTTTCCCCTAAAATTGAAGTATTTGGCCAAGCTTTTAGAAGAAGAAAAGTATTGTTGAGGAAAAACAAAAGTAGAAGAAAATTGTTTCTCTCCAAAATCACTTTTATGAGAAGTATTTTTGAGAAAAATATACTTAGAACGTAGTTTTTAAAAGTTTGGTCAAACACTAATCTGTTCAAAAGTACTTTCCAAATTAATTAGCCAAACACAAATTGCTTATCACCGAAAGCATCCTGTCACGACCCGAATTTCCCACCGTCGGGATCGCGATGGCGCCTAACATTGAACCCGCTAGGCAAGCCAATGTTACTCGTTTGATTACCTTTTTCTTTACTTATTAGCAATTTACAAGATATCATAACATAAACAGCGAAATAAAATGCGGAAGAACGGAATTTAACAATCCAACTGAATTCTAATATGAAATCCATAGTACACCTCCACCCAGCACCGGTGTCACAATGTCAGGGATTGTCTACGAATACTACAAACAACGTCTGAATAAGAAAATACAAATTTGTCTCAAAAATAGATAAAACAGAAAGAAATATGATAAAAGGGGGACGCCAAGGCATGCGGACGCCTGCAAGACTACCTCGGGTCTCCTTTGGACTGAAGGCAGCAACCTCGAACTACGGTTCGTAAGGTCCAGTATCGGGATCTGCACAAAAGAGTGCAGAGTGTAGCATCAGTACAACCGACCCCATGTACTGGTAAGTGTCGAGCCTAACCTCGGCGAAGTAGTGACAAGGCTAGGACACAACAACCATATAAACATGTGCAATTTAATCACATACGAGAAGCAATAATAACAAGAATTAAACGGAATAATACGGAAAAAAGGGGAAGCATGCTGAGGGGGAGGGTGATATCAAGTTATGACAGTAATGAAGTAAAGCGACAAGGTAAATATCAAACTTGAAGCAACGGAAATAATAACACAGAACAAGCGCACGACATCACGCTTCGTACTTTTACTCTCTCATAATCATGGCACGGCATCACCCTTCGTGCTTTTAATTTCATTAATATGAAACGACATCACCCTTCGTGCATTAATACTCACTCACAATATCACGCACGGCATCACCCTTCGTGTTTTTACACTCTTTCTCACCCAAACAAACGAAAGGATAGCATCCCGACAAAGTGATTCAATAGTATAAACAATAGTAGAAACCATAACGTCCCGACAAGGGAGTCCACAATGAAAACTGTATCATCCCAGCAAGAGAAACAGCTATAACCAATCTCGCTTAATTAATTAGCTTCACGAAATAAATCTCAACTCGAACCAACACTCAGCAGTAGGCAATACCAGGAAAATACCATCAACATGGATAATTATCAAGTTAAGCCTAAGTAGTGCTTAATGAAAGATCATATCGATCACAATATACGACTCACGGGCATGCTTGACACCAACGTATAGATACTCGTCACCACACCTATACGTCGAACACAACACTAACACGTAGCAAATAGGACACAACACCTATTCCCTAAAGCTAAAGTTAGGCCAAACACTTACCTCGAATTCCACGACTAAACCCAAGCCTCAAATACCGCTTTTCCTTTAGATTTCGTCTCCAATTCACTTGTATCTAGTCATAATTAACTTAACAATATCAATAAATGCTAAAGAATCCAACCCCAATGCTTAATTATAGGTTTTCTATCATTTTTTTCCAAAAAGTCAAAAATCAACCCCGGGCCCGCTTGGTCAAAACCCGAGGTTCGAACCAAAACCCGATCAACCATTCACCCACGAGCCCGAATATGCAATTAGTTTTGAAATCCGACCCCAAAACGAGGTCTAAATTCCAATTATACAAAAAGCTCTAACTCTACCTAAATCCCCAATTTTTACCATTAAAATCCTAGAATTTTGGATAAAATTTGATGAAATGCAATGGGTAAATGAAGGAAAGAGGTTTAGAATCATATATCAATACTTTAGGGAAGAACTTGTCTCTTGAAAATCGCCTCAATGCTCTCTAGTTTCTGAAAATATGAAATTATGGCCTAAATCCCATTCTGCCTCTGTTTTAAGTGTTGGGCGACAGTGTTCATCGCGTTCGCGTGAACCCTGCTGTGTTCACGAAGAGCTGCCCGATGAGGGCTTATGCGATCACAGGAAAGGCTACGCGTTCGCGAAGGCTTAACCTAGCCCTGCCTTCGCGTTCGCGATTAAGTGGTCGTGTTCGCATAGGTTCCCTAGGATCCTTGACCAACCCCTCCTAAAGTTATGTGTTCGCGGTTGACCGGTCGCGTTCGCGTAGAGCAACCCCCCAGTGCTCCGCGTTTGCGTCCGCGTCTACGCGTTTGCGATTAACAAAACCCAGCCCCAACCTAGGTTCCTCTTCGCGTTCACGTGAGTCACTACGCGTTCGCGAAGCATAGTGCAACAAGCACCATATACAACAACTACACCAGCTTTTTCAAAGCCAAAAACACACCGAAACCTATCTGAAACTCACCCGAGCCCTCGGGTCTCCAAACCAAACATGTACGCAAATCTAGATACATCATACGAACTTGCTAGTGCGATCAAATCGCCAAAATAACACCTAGAACTATGAGTTTAGCATCAAAATCAAAGAAAAATCTCAAGAACTTTTAAAGTTTCGAATTTTACAACCAAGGGTCTGAATCACGTCATATGACCTCCCTTTCTTACCAAATTTTACAGGCACAACTCAAATACCATATTAAACCTGTACCAGGCTCCGAAAACAAAATACGGGCTCAATACTATCAAATTCAAACACCGTTAAAATTGTAAAAACTCTTATAATTTCAGTTAAACAATATCTTTCAAAAATTCATTTCTCGGGCTAGGGACCTTGGAATTCAATTGCGGGCATACGCCCAAGTCCCATATTTTCCTACGGACCCTCCGAGACCGTCAAATCAGGGGTCCGGGCCGTTTACCCAAAATGTTGACCGAAGTCAATTTAAATTAAAATTTAAAGGCAAAATTAGCATTTTTCTCAATTTTTACACATAAGGGCTTTCCGGACATACGCCCGAACTGCGCACGCAAAACGAGGTGAGACAAGAGGCCATACGATATGGTGGGATAGAAATGGGATGAGTGCCCGGAGCCAAATCAATGCAAAAGTCAATATCCTTGTCGGGTGGCATACCCGACAGGTCTGCAGGAAACACCTCTGGAAACTCACGGACAACGGGCACATAATCCATAGAAGGAACCTCCGCACTAGAATCACGAACATAAGCCAAATAGGCCAAACACCCCTTCTCGACCATACGCCGAGCCTTTATATAAGAGATAACCCTGCTGGAAGAATGACCAGGAGTCCCTCTCCACTCCAGTCGAGGGAACCCCGGTAACGCTAAGGTCACGATCTTGGCATGACAATCCAATATGGCATGATAAGGCGACGATCAATCCATCCCCAAAATGACATCAAAATATACCATATCGAGGAGCATGAGATCTACACTAGTCTCAAGACCCCCAATAACCACTACACACGAACGGTAGACACGATCTACCACAATAGAATCACCCACCAGTGTAGACACATATACAGGAGCACTCAAAGAATCATGAGGAATAACCAAATAAGGGGAAAAGTAAGATGACACAGAGGAATATGTGGACCCTGGATCAAATAGAACTGAAGCATCCCTGTTGCAAACTGGAACTGTACTTGTGATAACTGCATCGGAGGCCTCAGCCTCAGGTCTAGCTGGAATATCATAGCATCGGGGTTGGGCCTACCACTCTAAACTATATCCCTAGGACGACCTCCTGTTGGCTCACCTCTACCTCTAGCGGCCTGGCTTCCACCTCTAACGGCCTGACATCCACCTCTAACACCTTGACCCACACCTCTAGCTGGCTGAGCGGGCGGTGGAACACTCGGTGCTGGATCCTTGGCATGAGAACCCCGATGTTGAGAACTTCTCGAGGCTCGAGGGCAAACTCTAGCAATGTGCCTCGGATCACCACAAGTATAACAAGCCCTCGGCTGTCGGGACTGCTGACCCTGACGACATGAGTAACTACTGTCGCGCCCCCCTTTTTTTCTCGAGGCATTCCTTTCGGGGCCCGGTTCCAAAAGGGGTTTATGACATTGGGTTGAGAAACTCGTTCCTTTTGGGAAAGGGGTTTGCATTTTTGATGAGTTTCCACCTAACGATTTTTGAGGTGCGTTAGGGCACCTATCAAGGGTTCATTTATAACTATGTTTGATAACCAGATACATGGTAAGGGCTTGAAATTATCCTAAGGGGAAAGTGTTAGGCACCCCTAAGGATCCACAAGTGTGGTTCCCAGCCAAACAACTTTTTTGTGAATTTGTACAATTTAGCAAATAAACAAGTAGGGCTCAAATATAGGGGATTTAAGTCTAAATACAAATATTTGAAAACAGTTAAGCTAGATTTTGAAAGGGATCACAATCTAAGCATGTTTATGGAAGTAAAGGGGTATCCTAGGTTTATTTACAATATGGATCACATCAATGCAATACCCGGTATGACACTCCTCAAAGAGGGGCTACACGTGGTATTAACGCATCGGTCATCATATCCATATCTACCCTTACCACCCCGTGAAGGTAACTAAAGCGAGTGTTGGTCTCGACCTTTATTGCATGTTGTTACACGTCCCTTCCTATCAGTTCCGGAGGAATTTAGGACCTCTATCCTATAAGGGAGGTGCTAGGCAGATCCTCAGGTTTTAAAAGGTGAAAATACTAAGGCGAAACATAATAAAACATATAAGACTTCAATTAAGGGGAGCGTGGAAGACAAACAGAGGCTCAAGTATACCTCCACACATAGTACACATAAACATCATGACTCATGCACAGTTAAGTCCAAATTTAGGTTCAGATCCTAAGCATGGTGTCTAAGTGATAACATAAAGACAGATTTATTGCATAACTCATAGAGGAAGTCCTAATTAGGCTTGCCTATTGGTTTTAAACATGCTAACAATTAAACACTTAATCACAAAAGACATTTCTGGTTTTATTTCTTTATGGTTGATTACCTAAGGCTTGCCTAGGCGTGTAGCAATTATTCAGAGCTGATAATAACCTCAGGTTGTTATACCTAGTAACATATAGTTCTAAGTGTTGCCAATATTCAAAGACCGATTACTGGTTTGTTAGAAAATGGTAAAATAATTTTTAGGCCTTTTTCATGCATCAGTAATTAGTCTAGGCGTAGAATGAGGTCCTAAAACAGGATATATAATATGTATATATAGAGATGCAAAAAGGTTGTATGCAGAACTCCTAGGCAGGATTTTCTAAGTGCATGAAGTTACATTATTCGAACATACTTTCAGGAGATGCAACAAGTATGGGAATGACTTGTTTAGTAGCGTATTGTTATCCTAGGTAGGATTTCTAAGTGTACCACATTATTAGACCTGGTTTACATGAATAGCAAGTTTGTATTAACGTTTATCTTATAACAGGATTTTTCTAAGTGTACATGATAGCGTGCTAGTTATTAGCATGTTTTTAACACAAAATTTTCTAAATAATAGGATGATGCATATGCTGAAAAACAGTAGAGGAATAGGAACAAATAAGAAAAGGACCATATATAGCTTAGAGGAATAGGAACAGTGTAAGTATAGCAGGTAATTAGGTATCCCTTAATTGAAGGAGTTAAACTCAAACAACTAGTAGGTAAATAACAATTAAGGAAAATTCTTATACATATAAGGAAACAATTTCAACTCAATACCAGTAGGCAATTGAAATTAGGTTCAGAAGACATCAATTAAGGAAATAATAATCAATCAATAGTAAATTAACCAGGTAACAAGGCAAGAAATAAACTAAAGGTCGGAATTAGTAAGAGTATCCCATAGGAAATCAGTAAGGCTTTCGAATCACAAGGAATCAAGGATTCAAATAACACTAATTACTACAGACTCCTATGGAATGAACACATTATAAGAAAAAGAAATAAATCAGGAAATAATCAAGTAAAATTACAGAGAATCAGGGATTCGAACATGAATGTTATCAATTACAGGGAATTAACACGGATTAAAACAGATACTAGGCAAGAAGTCAGAAACCCTAGTAGTGAAAACATATGAAATTAGGGGTTCATATGAATTACAGAGTGAACAATGAGATAAACAGGAAAGCAAGAGAATCATAGGGTAAAAATATCAGCGAATCACATGACTCATGAAACGCAAACACATATTCAAAGACAAATCAGGAACTTTAGGATTTAGGTCTAAAATTAGGGATTTCATCACAACGAGTCAGATAAAGGAGAGAGGATTAAACAAATCACTAAAACGCAGTAGAGACCCTAAGATAATACTGAAAAACCATAGGAAAAATCATTTAAAAACGGGGTCATGAAACCATAGTTGAAAACGAAGAGTCGTTTTAGAAAAATCGGAGAAACTTTGAGAAAACAACGAAATAGCTTAAAGTATACACATATCTAATACAGATCTAAAAGAAAATCAGAAAATCTTGAGAGTTAGGGTTTCAGAGAACCCAGAGAAGATGAAAAAACCTTAAAATGTCACCGACTTTAGCCGAAAAAGTCATAGATCTTACTCGAACGACCGGAGGTGGCCGAAAAATGGCATGAAGGACCATGGGTAGGAGTTGAACCGCTCCAGGTTCACCTGAGGACCTCAGGGTAGTGTTAAACCGTCCTGGGGTGAAGTAGAGGCTAGGAGATAATGAGAGGCCATATCTTCCGGCGAGGGAGGTGACCAGAGAAAGAGGACAGAGTCCATCAGAGGGGAGGAAGGTGGACGGTTCTAGATAGAAGCAGAGAGAACTAGAGAGATTGTGAGAGAAGTGAGACCGGGCAAATGAGGATGAGAGGGGGGTAGTCTTTAGGGTTATTAATGGTAAGGATTAATCTGGGTCGTTGATTTGAATTAATCAACGGCTCAGATTAGGGAGGGGTATTGGGTCGGGTAGGCTAGGTGTTGGGCTTGGGTCTTTGGGCCATTTTGATTGGGTTTGGGTTAGATTAATTTAGGCTAGGATTTAAATGAAAAAGGGGCTAATTGTTAAATACCCAATTAAATAGATAAATAATTAATTAAAAATGACTAATAATTATATAAAATAAAATTAATGCTAAATAGACTAAGTTAAAATGATTAATCAGTATTAAAAATACAAACGACTAATTATTGAGTAAAAAATAACATAAAATATGTAATCAGGCTATAATTGCAAAGTTATTGCAATTATAGCCAAATAATGCCAATTTGGCTAGTTTGTGAAATAATTAAATCTTAATAGGACCCAAAATGATATATTAAACCAAGAAATATTTTGAAATCATTTGTAATACCATTTATGATTAATTATTGGAGATAAAAATGTTGGATAAATTAGAACAAATTAATAAAAATGTGGGAAAATTATAGAAAAATGCCAATTGTTATAAAAACTGATTTTAAAGGTATATATGAAAATTAAAAATAATTTGAGAAAAAAATTGGTATCAACAACTACCCTGAAAACTCTAGAGCGACGATGCACTAATAGGAGCTTGTGGTGCACTATAAGGCAATTGATCAGAATACTGCATATGAGAACCACGACCACTTGGGGGACCGTGAGAAGCCTGAAGTGCTGAATGAAACGACCTGGGAGGATGGCCCATACCAAAAGAGTACCTGCCTCCAGATAAGGCACCACCAAACCTGCCAAAATGACGGGGCCTCTTGTTAGACCCCTGACCACTCCCTTGTAATAGAACCATCTCAGCTTGTCTGGCCACATTGGCTGCATCCTAGAAAGAAATCTCACTCCCTGTCTCCTTAGCCATCTGCATCTGATCGGCTGAGCTAGTCCCTCAATAAATCTCTTTACCCGCTCTCGCTCGGTGGGAAGTATCATAAGAGCATGACGAGCCAAGGTAATAAATCCGGTCTCGTACTGAGTGATGGTCATAGAACCCTGCTGGAGACGCTCAAACTGCCTCCGATAATCCTCCATCTGAGTGATAGGAAGAAACTTCTCCAGAAATAACTGAGAGAACTCGCCCCAAGTCAAAGCTAGTGATCCAGCTGGTCTAGCCAAACAATAATCTCTCCACCAAGTCTTGGTGGAACCTGACAGACGAAAAGCAACAAAGTCGACCCCATTGGTCTCTACTATCCCCATGTTCCGTAGAACCTCGTGACAGCTATCCAAGTCCTAGGGATCCTCTGAAGATGTACCGCCATAGGTAGTAGTGAAAAGCTTGGTGAACCTGTCCAACCTCCACAAAGCATCAGCAGACATAACTGCTCCATCACCGGTTTGAGACACAACACCCGGCTGAACTACCCCAGTTGGCTGAGCTGCTGGAGTCTGAAACTAAGAAGCCATCTGCTCCGGAGTGCGAGTAGCGGGAGTTTGTGCTCCTCTCCCAGCTTGAGAGACAACTGCTGCTGCAGGAAGTAAGCTTGCCTGAGCGACACTCTCCATAAGGCCCACTAGGCGGATCCGAGCATCCTGGAGTACCTAGGTAGCGATGAACCCCACGGGGACCTGAGCTGGCCCTACCGGAACTGTTTGGGCTGGAACCTCACCAACAAACTCTACCCGAGGCTCCGCCGCTGGTGCTGCTGCTTTGGGACGAGCTCCGCCTCTGCCTCGGTCTCTAGCACAGCCTCGGCCTCGTCTTCGTCCTCTGCCCCTCGTAGGAGTTGTCACTAGGGACTCGGGTTGCTGGTCAGTGGATGAATAAGCACGTGTTCTCGCCATCTGCGAAAGAACAGAGTAGAAGTTCAATTAGCATTGAGAAATCAAATCGCACGACAGATAAGAATAGATGTGAAGTCATTCCAAATTTCTGTAGCCCCTAGGGGATAAGCACATAAGTCTACGTACCGATCCCTTAGACCCTACTCAGCTTGTCCGAGAATTGTGAGACCTAAGCAACCTAGGGCTCTGATACCCACTTGTCATGACCCGAATTTCCCACCGTCAGGATCGCGATGGAGCCTAACATTGAACCCGTTAGGCAAGCCAACGTTACTGGTTTGATTACCTTTTTCTTTACTTATTAGCAATTTACAAGATATCATAACATAAATAACGAAATAAAATGCGGAAGAACGGAATTTAACAATCCAACTTAATTTTAATAAGAAATCCATAGTACACCTCCACCCAGAATCGGTGTCACGATGTCACAGACTGTCTACGAATACTACAAACAACGTTCTGAATAAGAAAATACAAATTTGTTTCAGAAATAGATAAAACGGAAGGAAATATGATAAAAGGGGGACGCCAAGGCCTGCAGACGCCTACATGACTACCTCGGGTCTCCTCTGGACTGAAGGCAGCAACCTCGAACTACGGTCCGTAAGGTCCAGTACCACGATCTTCACAAAAGAGTGCAAAGTGTAGCATCAGTACAACCGACTCCATGTACTGGTAAGTGTCGAGCCTAACCTCGGCGAAGTAGTGACGAGGATAGGACACAACAACCATATAAACGTGTGCAATTTAATCATACGAGAAGCAATAATAACAAGAATTAAACGGAATAAAAGGAAAAAAAGGGAAACATACTGAGGGGGAGGGTGATATCAAGTTATGACAATAATGAAGTAAAGCGACAAGGTAAATATCAAACTTGAAGCAACGGAAATAATAACAAAGAAAAAGTGCACGACATCACCCTTCGTGCTTTTACTCTCGACCTCACCATAGAAATCAACAGAAACGGCACGACATCACCCTTCGTGCTTTTACTCTCTCATATTCACGGCATGACATCACCCTTCGTGCTTTTAATTTCATTAATATGGCACGGAATCACCCTTCGTGCATTAATACTCACTCACAATATCACGCACAACATCACCTTTCGTGCCTTTACACTCTTTCTCACCCAAACAAACGAAATGATAGCATCCCAACAAGGGAATCAACAATATAAACAATAATAGAAACCATAACGTCCGGACAAGGGAGTCAACAATGAAAACCATATCATCCTGGCAAGGGAAAAAGCTATAACCAATATCGCTTAATTAATTAGCTTCACGAAATAAATCTCAGCTCGAACCAATACTCAGCAGTAGGCATACCAAGAAAATACTATCAACATGGATAATTATCAAGTTAAGCCTAAGTAGTGCTTAATGAAAGATCATATCAATCACAATATACGACTCACGGGCATGCTTGATACCAACGTATAGATACTCGTCACCACACCTATACGTCGAACACAACACTAACACGTAGAAAATAGGACACAACACCTATTCCCTCAAGCTAAGGTTAGGCCAACCACTTACCTCGAATTCCACGGCCAAACTCAAGCCTCAAATACCGCTTTCCCTTTAGATTTCGCCTCCAATTCACTTGTATCTAGTTATAATTAACTTAACAATATCAATAAATGCTAAAGAATCCAACCCCAATGCTTAATTATAGGTTTTCTATCATTTTCCCAAAAAGCCCTAACTCTACCCAAATCCCCAAATTTCTACCATTAAAACACTAGAATTTTGGATAAAAATTGATGAAATGCAATGGGTAAATGAAGGAAACAGGTTTAGAATCATATACCAATACTTTAGGGAAGAGCTTGTCTCTTGAAAATCGCTCCAATGCTCTCTAGGTTATGAAAATATGAAATTATGGCCTAAATCCCGTTCTGCCTATGTTTTAAGTGTTGGGCGACAGTGTTCATCGCGTTCGTGTGAACCCTGTCGCCTTCGCGGTGAGATTCCCGATGAGGGCTTATGCGATCGCAGGAAATGCTACGCATTCGCGAAGGCTTAGCCCAGCCCTGCCTTCACATTCACGATTAAGGGGTCACGTAGGTTCCTTGACCAGCCCCTCCTAAAGCTATGCGTTCGCGGTTGACCGGTCGCGTTCGCGTAGAGCATCCCCCCAGTGCTCCGCGTTCGCGTTCGCATGAGTCACTACCCGTTCCCGAAGCATAGTGCATCAGGCACCAGATACAACAACTACACTAGATTTTTCAAAGCCAAAAACACCCTGAAGCCTATCTGAAACTCACCCGAGCCCTCAGGGTTCCAAACCAAACATGCACGCAAGTTTAGAAACTCATACAAACTTGCTCGTGCGATCAAATCGCCAAAATAACACCTAGAACTACGAGTTTAGCATAAAAATCAAAGAATAATCTCAAGAACTTTTAAAGTTTTGAATTTTACAACCAAGGGTCCGAATCACATCATATGACCTCCGTTTCTTACCAAATTTTACAGGCACAACTCAAATAACATATTAAACCTGTACCAGGCTCCAGAACCAAAATACAAGCCCAATACTATCAAATTCAAACACCGTTAAATTTCCAAAAACTCTTATAATTTTAGTTAAACAATTTCTTTTAAAAATTTATTTCTCGGGCTAAGGACCCCAGAATTCAATTCCGGGCATACGCCCAAGTCCCATATTTTTCTACGGACCCTCCGGGACCGCCAAATCACGCGTCCGGGTCCGTTTACCCATAATGTTGACCTAAGTCCATTTAAATTAAATTTTAAAGGAAAAATCAATATTTTCCTCAAATTTTACACATAAAAGCTTTTCGGACATGCGTCCGGACTTCGCACACAAAATTAGGTGAGACAAGAGGAGGGTTTTAAGGCCTCAAAACACAGTTTTGACTTTTAAAATAAGAGATGACCTTTTGGGTCATCACACATCCTTTTTAAAGAAAAGCACTTATTAAAATAAATTAATTGTAGAAGCTCGGCCAAACAAGCTAAGTAGAAATAGTCTTTATAAGTGACTTTGTTTTAAGACAATAGGGTTTAACAAATTTGGCATCGACCCGGTTCAATTCATTTCATATTTCTATATATGTTTCATTTTTCATTTATAGAATTTGTTGTTCCATCCATTTCTTAATTTATGTGCTTATTCAAGTTTTGGGAATTTTCTTTTCCGTAGGAACTGGGACATAACATAGCTTTTCAATTGAAAAAAGTTTTTTTATTTTGCTAATGAAAAAAGAGTTACGGCTTGTATATTGTATTATATTGTACTATATCATTTTGATGTAGACAATATTTGGATAGATTGTTTGTCATTGTTTCATGATGTCACGCACCGAAAATACAATGAATAAACTTGAAATATTATAAACAAATAAAAAAGTAAGGTACGAGATAGAATTATTATATAAAAAGGTAGGGTAAATGATAAAATATGATTATTTGAGAATAAAGAAGGTCAAGATGAGACGAAAAAATAAGGTAACGATGCGACCACACCAAATCGGTTGTTCCATAAAGTGACACTTTTCGTTGTTCCATAACGACGGATTTAACGATACGACGATACAATAAAATTTAAACAAAAATCAAAACAAATATTGTATTTAACGCAACAATACAATACAATAGTTAACAACCATTCAAACAAGTTGTTAATGTAAGTGGGTATGTGATAATTGTATGGGTCAAAATCTGTCCACAAAGCCAGCAACAAACGAATTATCGGTTGGACGACTGAGTCATCGTCATGATTCGACGAGCATGACCCCGCTGGTCGTTGGTCGTGCCTGACGACGGGTTTGCTCTGCCGGATAATTGTCATGAACTATGTCCTGATAGAAAGGGAACCAAGGGAGAACCCTTCAGTTATGAACCAGGGGATAAAGAAAGGACAAAAGAGTATAAATAGGGGGAGAAAAAGGGCATAGAGGGGAGGCCACTAAGCAGGTATTCTAAAGAAGAACTCTATTTAGGGTTATTCTCATGAAAAGAAGATGATTCCTAGAAGCTCAGTGGAGTATGAATCCGGAAACCTTCAGGAAGTCTCGCTTATCCCCCATACCCGGTAAGAGACGATATTCAAAATGTAATTCTATCACTCATGCCGGGTTCATTCTTGTAATAATCGACATAGACCAACGAGCATGTGCTCCCCGACATTCATATTCAGTATAACCCGATCTAGAGATAATTATGTTTAATTGAGATTTATTCTTTATTTCATTTGTGATTGATTTTGTGAAAAGCTTCATCGAGTTTTTGTGCAAACAATTTGGCGCCGTCTGTGGGGATTTCTTTATTAAAACAAAAATTCCCTCTAGATTTCGAAACCAACTCAACCCTCCCTTGTAGCATCAACAGGGGCTCATCACACATGTGACAAAAGTGAAACCCTCGACCGTCACGCACTTCGCGTGATGAAAACCCTGCTTGACAAATGCGGCTACCTTTTCCATTTTTGGATAAGAGATTAGCCCACTTCGTAGTACACTAGAATGAGGAGCACAACGCACCCCACCCCATGTAGCTGCACGCACTCCGCACATTTTGCTTTTTATAAACATTACATGACACATTTTCCTAATGCATGTACGTCTGATGAGCCCTAGCCGCGACCCCAAAACCTCGATGAACTAGTGCGGGCGAGGTATCTGGGAAAGAAACAGAGTAGGAAGCCACACAATATGACCCCCCCCATCCGACACGCTCGGCCAAGGTAACAGACTTTATCAAATCCTACCTACAATTATTTATTTCCCTTTTTCGTCAGAATGACAAAAGCAGGAACACGACAGCAACCGAAATGGATCGGGGCTGGCTCGCTAAAACGGCACCCGATATTCTCCAATAAGAGCAAAATACAACGGACCGGGGCTAGATCGACAGAGTGGTGCTCGATATTCTCCAATAAGGGCAAAATACAACGGACTGGGGCTGGCTCGCCAGAACGGCGCCCGATATTCTCCAATAAGAGAAAAATACAACGGACCGGGTTGGCTCGACAGAGCGGCGCCCAATATCCTCCAAGAAAAGTAAAATGCAACGGACTGGGGATGGCTCGCTAAAACAACGTCTGATGTTCCTCAACAAGAGTGAAATGTAACGGGTCGGGGTTGGCTCGCCCAAGAGGCGTCCACCACTTGCCGACGAAATCCAAGCTAGGCTAATCGAATTACTTAACATTCGACCTCGCTCGAATTACTTGACATTCGACTTTGCTCAAATTACTGACATTCGACCTCGCTCGAATTATTTAACATTCAACCTCACTCGAATTATTTAACATTCGCCCTCGCTCGAACTACTTAACATTCGACCTCGCTCGAATTACTTAACATTCGACCTCACTCGAATTACTTGACATTCGATCTCGCTCGAATTACTGACATTCGAGCTCGCTCGAATTACTTAACATTCCACCTCGCTCGAATTATTTAACATTCGACTTCGCTCGAATTACTTGACATTCGACCTTGCTCGAATCTGTAACATTCGGCCTCACCCAAATTCTTTATGTTCAACTTCGCTCGAATTACTTAACATTCGACCTCGCTCGAATTACTTAACATTTGACCTCGCTCGAATTACTGACATTCAACCTCGCTCGAATTACTAACATTCGACCTCGCTCGAACTATTTAACATTCGACCTCGCTCGAATTAATTAACATTCGACCTCGCTCGAATTATTTAACATTCGACCTCGCTCGAATTACTTAACATTCGACCTCGCTCGAATTACTTGACATTCGACCTCGCTCGAATTACTTATATTCGACCTCTCTTGAATTACTTAACATTCGACCTTGCTCGAATTACTTAACATTCGACCTCTCTCGAATCTATAACATTCGGCCTCACCCGAATTCTTTACGTTCAACTTCGCTCGAAGTACTTACACCCAATTTTACTCAAACTATATATATTCGATCGCGTTCGAATCACGTGTGCTGGATCCCTGGAAGATCACGTAGGCACGTAAAGAATCATGCCAAAGTAAAATCCAATAGATACACGAATAAAAAGATTCGAACACACGTTTCATTTAAGAATCACGACAACAACTTGCAAAGGGACGGACATGCCCGACAAAAGAAAAGAAAAACAATAGCAAAGTACAAAGAAAAATAAATACAAAAACTACAACACCCTCACTCGGCACCATCCCCATCTGCATCTTCGCTGCCATCCTCTAAAAGCCCTTCATCAACACCAGCATCCCCTTCAGCCCCCGGTGACACAAGGTCATAATCGTAGTTGACACGGGCCTCGCGTGACTTCGCCCGAGCGCCCTCAAAGGCCGCCTAAAAAACGCTCTCAACCTCCCACAAACTCTTATATATGTCCCACTGGGCCTCTACATACACCCACAATTCATGCAAATGACGAGGGGTAGAAGACTCTGCCTGAGCCAGCAAGCGCGCCTTCTCAACTTCAAGAGCAACGACCTGATCCCCCAGACGTTGCGCTTCCTGGTCGATCTCACCTATGCGCTCCTCAAAACTAGCCTACCTCAAGGTGGCAGTCGCCCTCTCAGATTCCTGCTCATATCGGAGAACGATGATGGTGTAATCCAATGCCGCCGCTCTAGCCAAAGCAGACTCACTAGCATGCTCGGCTTGTTCCAGTGCGGCCACCTTCCCTTCCAACTCTGCCAGCTTTTGAGCCCATTCGACACTTAAAGCCTCCACTTTTACAGCACCCTGGTCGATTTCATCCTACAACGACTGCACTTTGGCTTGAGGACCCCTGCATTCCACGGTAATCCCTTTTCCCAGCTCGAGCTCTTCGTTCTTGGCATGCAACAACTCCTCCAACTCGCTGCATCTACGGATGGACTGTATCAGTTCCTCGTCTCTCCTCTCCAACTCCTCTCTAGTGGATCGGGTACCAGCATACGCCCTTAGTCGATCACGCAACTCACGGCATCTGTCACGATACCGCCGATACTTCTCGACCATCTTTAAGAAAATTTCAGCCCGCGTCTCAGTTCTGTGGCCGCTCTCAACTTTCATCATGTAAGTCTGCAAGAGGAAAAGAAAGGAAAGTTAAAAAAATATCAAGATAATAAGGGGAAGAGAGGGAGAAGGCGCCAAAAGGTTCTTACCCTCATACCCATCGTAGAGATACCGCACGACAGCTCCGAAGCACTAATCGGCTGAAGAGCCTCGCTATCGACGGCCGAGCAAAGGATATTGAACTACGACACCAGTTCCACCGTGTCCTGCAAAAGGTTGAGGTCGGACAGTATCTCCAAAATATGGGAGGGTCCTTCCTCCATCACCACGGTCCTGGTAAAGCCACGCTCAAACAACCTTACATCGTCGGGATCAAGGTCGGACGCAGTCTCATAATCTTCAACCACACCTTTCCCTCTATCTTCGGCCGAAATAGGTGCGCGACCCTGCCGAGACGATGAGGGACTTCTGTCAATAGTCATGACCTCCCCCTGACTCCTTGTCTCTAGAACGCTAACTTCGCGGACGTCCCCAGAGAGCCTCTCCACTAATCCTTGGCCAATTGTGATTTCCGCTTCGGAAGCCGTCGAAACAGGTTCACCTAACGGCGGAACCCCGGCAGCAACATGCTCCTCTAGCATTACCCTCCGCCTTTTGGAAGGAACCTCTTCACTTCCGGCAAGGGAGGATTCACCGGGTGCACCAACCAACGAGACCAGGGCCTCCGGTAGGGGGGTCGTCTCCAAGTGAGCTGCCGTGGTCGAAGCCTCAGTGCCTCCGCTCACTGGAGTTGCTAGAACGAACCGCATAGGGGTTGCCGACTGCTGAAATGCCAATGATGGAGCTCTATCTCTTCTCGACCCCCTATGGCCTATCAAAATAAGATAGAACCCCGCATGAGCATAAAGGAAAAATGCAATCGAAATATGGCTAAGGCTAAGGCAAAAACTACTTACTTACTACAAGGCGACGTCCGAATCTCTCATGGAAACGCGCCTACTCGCGGATCCCCGTAGTGTGCGGCAGAACTGCAGCCACCCAGTCGTGAATATCATCAATCGGCGGGGGAGGCGGCCTCTCCGCTGCAGCAAAATTTTAGGCGAGCGGTCAAACGACCAACTAATAAAATCGTACGGTATGGACAGATAATTGGCATAACGGGAGGGGGCAAAAGGACACTTACGAGCAAAATTCCACGTCTCAAGAAACCCGACGAGGTCGGATACCAGATGCTCCGTATGCACAAAAAAGAAACTCTCCTAGAAGCGGCTGTTGGTCCTGTCGTCCATCCCAATTTCCAAACTCTTCATGCCCATGTGGCGTAGGTGCAGCATAATCCCCCTCTGGAAGTGGGGAGCAAAGAGGTGCAACATATGACGGAGCGAAACAGGGCGGCTGGTCAATTCAGCATATTTAGTCAGCATCAGGAAGAGCTTGTAAATATAAGGAGTAAGTTGGGCCAGGCATACCTCATAAAAAAGGCAAAAATCCACAGCCAATGGAAGAAGAGGAAGCATATACCCGATAACAAAAAGGTACGCATAGAAAGCACAATACCTCGGGCGGTGAAGATGAACAATTTTGCCCCCCGCCGAAAAGAGCTCAACTCGCTCTGGAATCCCCCATTTGGTTCTGAAGGTAGCAAGCGCCGCCGCATCCATCACCGAAAGAGCCGGCACCGTTTCCTCCCCGGGTGGATGGTTAAAATCATTCCGAGCATTCCCGGGGCGGGGCACCACCTCATCCACAGACGAAAAACTCTCATCCTCTGCCAAGTTTGCCTCCTCATCAGAGGGAGGCACGACATTTTTCGGCGCCGGAGCGTTAGCATCATGGTTAGGATTCGAGGAACTAGCCATCGCAAATCGGAATGGAGATCGAGAGTATGAGGGAAAAAGAACTTGAAGTTGATTACACTCTTGTAAGGTACGAACAATAGACAATTGACAATCTCAAAGGTTTCTGCTTGAACTTTTTAATTTGGATAATGCACCACTGAAGCGGAAGCCCTTAATATATAGGCGCAAAAGCCTAGAAGTGAAACACCTCCATTTTAAAAAAAACAACGGAATCGGCGCGAGAAACGATGTGATGCTTACCGCATGAAATGTGTGCCTTAAAGACACATGGTGAATTAATGTCACATCAACTAACATGTATATCTAACAAGTCCCTTCGAAACGTCACACATTCTCTCCGTTAAAGGGTGCGCGCCCATGACCCCAGAACTGAATTCGACCCTGAGGTCAACGGGCCTTCAGTTGACACACCCGCTCAGAAACGGCCTGTTGTTTGGCCCCGACGGCTTATAATGACTGGATACGTCCCCTGCGTCCTCCCAGAGGTGGACCCGACGGGCGGAAGGGCTAATTGTATGGGTCAAAATATGTCCATGAAGACGACAACAAATGAATTATCGGTTGGATACTGAGTCGTGGTCATGATTCGACGAGCACGACCACGCTGGCCGTTGATCATGCCTGACGATGGGTTTGCTCTGCCGAATAATTTTCATGAACTATGACCCGATGGAAAGGGAATCAAGGGATAACCCTTCGGTTAGGTGCCAGGGGATAAAGAAAGGACAAAAGAGTATAAATAAGGGGAGAAGAGGGGAACATAAGGGAGGCCACTAAGCAGGTATTTTGAAGAAGAACTCTCTTTAGGGTTATTCTCATGAAAAGAAGATTATTCCTAGAAGCTCAGTGGAGTATGGATCCGGCAACCTTTAGGAAGTCTCACTTATCCCCCATACCCATTAAGGGACGATATTCAAAAATGTAATTGTATCACTCATGCTGGGTTCATTCTTGTAATAATCGACATAGACCAATGAGCATGTTCTCCCCGACATTCATATTCAGTATAACCCGATCTAGAGTTAATTATGTTTAATTGAGATTTACTCTTTATGTTATTTGTGATTGATTTTGTGAAAAGCTTCATCGAGTTTTTGTGCAAACAATAACTTGGAGGAGAAAATATAAGAAAGAATGACTTATCGTGAGACTGAAACCCTGCACCCAAGTGGTATAGTGTGGAGCTGCAACTGGTAGGAGGATACTATTGGAGCTGAAAAACTAGATCAGATCGCTATTTTAAAAGGCGTGGGCGTAAGATGAGGCTTTGTACATATGCCTCAGTGAGGAGTAAGCTCCGAGCAAAAAAAATATTTTTTGCTTTTGAGAGATACTAACAGACTAGAAAACAAGATAAAAATTGGGAGATACCATGAATTAGAGCTTCAATCGATAAAAAAATGTCTTGACTTTTAAATTTGATACATTTCAGTTCTTTTTTAAAACTTTTGAGTAATTACCAAGCCGAATTTTGAGAATTTGGGTATATTATAAAGGAATTATTAAACAAATTTGTTTTAATTTGAAAAAGTCTATGGGATTATGTGTCATTAAAAACGCGCCTCAAACGCTTGGACATACGCCCTGAATTGCTGGGCGTACGCCTCTTGAGACTTTCGCCCACACCATCGCCTTTGGGAATTTTGGTGCGCCTCGCCCCAAAAATGCCTTTTAAAACACTGATCCAACTATGCACTATTCCTAATTTGTGATTAGACGATTTAGCGTGAGGAGCAGATTTTTTTTTTACATAATTTCTTTGGCTTACTCAAGAAAGCGTCCTGGCTAAACGAGTCACAAATAAAGCTTTTGTAAGGAGTTGTGGACTTATGGTAATGTTGGCTAATTTAAAGGTTAAGAAGTCTGCAAGAAATGTGATAAAACAAAGTTATTAGCTAAGCTGAAAGTAATAGGAAATGCTTGAGAATAACTTGATTGAATTGAACTTGAATTCTTGGTTGTGTGTTGATTGGATTGTATCCAACAATATTTAACTGAGATTTTATGTTAAAAGTAAGTAGAATCTCGTTCGTTACAATAACGAACATAGATGAGAAGTGTACAATCAAATATTTGGTATTTGAACATATTTTTTGTGGCTCTGTAACCTCAATAGACTTCTTTCCTTGCAGAAGCTATCTAGCACATATAGGATTGAACATATATGAGAAGTGTACAATCTGTCGTAAGGAACCAGAATCACTTACGCACATCTTCATCACTTGCCTTCAAGTCCATTATATATGTCAAAAGCTAGGCATTAATATTGGCAAGCTCTAGGCAAATTGCCAAAATTGGCTTCCGTCTCTTACTATGGAAACCCCCCAAATTCCTAGTAACAATATTACTTGGAACACTTTATTCCCTTTATAATTTGGAATATCTGGCTTACAAGAAACAATAACAATATAAACAATACTACCATCTCATTATCCATTAACAAGATCATTAACCAAACTATCGAATATGTGTTACTCACAAATCGAGAATCGAATCGGGATAGGAAAATCAACCTAACAATCTGTTGGATTAGTCCTCAAGCTGGTTGGTATAAACTAAATATAGATGGTGCTTTTAACAAAGAAACTACCATCAGAGGAATAAGAGGGGTAATAAGGAATCAGAATGGCGTCTGGTTAATATGGTTCGAGTAAAAATTATCACTAAAAATCCAATCCACGCAGAGCTAATGGCACTTTACCAAGGGCATTGTATAGCAAACAACAGGAAGCTACTTCAATTGGAGATTGAAACTGACGCTACAAATGTAATCTCTTTCATCAACGAAGGTTCCAAAGCTTACGAATCTATTATTCATTCATGCAGGTTGCTTCTGGCACAAATGGGCACGATGGAAATGCATCACATCTTCAGGCATGGGAATGAAGTAGCCCATACCCTAGCAAAGCATGCGACAACCATTCCAGTATTAAATAAAGTAGAATTTTGATTGTTTCCCTTACCCTTTGTTCTGGCCAGGATGCTGGCAGACAAAAGAGGTGAGGGTTCTGTAAAATCAATTTCCTATAACTGTTGTACTAATCTTGCTACTTTGGGTAATCATCATGCCATGCATGGATTACTATCTATCCATGATCCCAGGATCATTTCTACTCGTGTAACGCCTAATGTTTTAGTGTAATGAAATAATTATCTTTCCTTAAAAAAAACTCTTTTTGTCTGTGTCCTTGGCCATGAGCTACAAAATTGTAAGTCGAGGCCATAGGTGTGCATGGATCGAGCTGGTTCAGTTTTTTATCAAAACCTAACCAAATCAACTTATATCGGTTTGGATTGATTCGGGTTTGTCAGGTTTTTCATATTTTTTTGTTAGTATTTTAATCTTACTTAGTTAAATTTTATATAAGTAAATATATATTTACCAAAAATTGAAAAAATTGACAAATACATGATCGATTAAAATATTATTTTAGAAGAATTTTCTTAGTAACACATGATAGTTGTTTTTTAGTCATCTGACAATAATTTTATGTTGATGTTTAGTATTTTCAAGGTTAAACTAATTTAATAATTAAACATAAAAATAAATATGAACATATATAATGATATGTTCTATTTAATTTTAAATTATCTAAATACCACTTTAAATTCGAAAAAGATATAAGAATTTAATAGATCTTGACATATGATGAACAAAGAGATTGACACATTTCACTAACACTTGATAAGATCATCCAACTCATTATTTAAAGTTAATAACTATGGAACACTTCATATTTAACTAAATATTACATTCCATAAGAGAACTGCAAATATTTCTAGATATTTTTTTAAAGAAAATTCTTTAAAAAGTCTTAAAAGTATATATTGTATACGGGTGAAATCGAGCTCGTGGTGCATCCTAGTTACCGACATGGTAAGACAGGCTCGAGACATGGCAATAAAGGGCTGAAGATCGACCCTAAGTCCCACCGGTCTAGAACCCGGGGGCAGGACACTTGCCTTCAAGAATATCGAAGCCATGGTCCCGGAATCGTTCCTAGCCTCGAACGACTTCGAAGAAACATTCTCAGATTGTCAGCATAGCCAATAGAAGACCGAAATATCCGTGTCCGGCCGGATATTATGGCGGGGATCTCGGCACATATCAATAAGGAACCGACAATCAGTAAACAAGAGATTGTTTACCTTTTATAGAGTTGTACCTAAAGTAGGACCCCTCTACTATATAAAGGGGCTGTGATAATTCGTAAAACACATTGCAGCACGTATTCAAAGCAATACATTATTTTCTCTGTCTTTAAGCTCTTGTTATTCTGGTTATCGACATCGAACGTGGTGAGCCTGACTCGAAGGAGATTATTCCTTCAAGACTGAAATTATCTGACTCGTGTGGTTTGAATTTATTTTATCCTTATTTATTCAATAGCAAATTGAATAAATGGTGATGTCTATCACACCGAGTGCTTCCTTGGGGGCACTTCCCGCATCCCGGGAAGTCTCGGCCTCGGCCTCCTCAACAACCTCCTAAGCTTGAGGCATATTGGTCTCGAGGTTCTCTGGTTCGGAGGCCCCCTGCCTTTGACGGCACGCGAGCCATCAAGACAAAAGCTCATCCGGAAGAGCGAATTCGAAGTCGGTGCTCGGGCACTGGTGCTTTCTTTAGATTTGCGCACCAACCTTCTCCTGGTTTTCTTTTTCTCTGAGCTCAGATAACTTGGAGCCCTTCTTTTTCTTCTCTTCGTCCTGTCTCAGAGCCAGGGATTCGGCAGGGAAGTTCTCTTCACCGGGTGAAGGCCTCAGTTCGACATCCTTGGATAAACCTGCAAAAAGAAGTAAAAGGAGTAAGGACTTAATGATAAAAGAGGAATCCAAATGTTACCTACTCAGGAAAGGAGTCTCACCATGCGAACGGTCCTCCCGACGACCCTTCGAGAGCTTGTGCCATGAGCACTCGGAGTAGGGCATCTGTGATGCGATACCCTCAACCCACTCCTTGATTTGAGGGATAGCATTTGAGACCCGAGCGACGACCGCACCACCACAAATAAGAAAGAAGGAAATAAATATAAAATCGAATTTTGAAAGTAAAATTGTACTTACGTGATGTATTCCACTTCTCGGGTATATCAAGTTTGAAGTCCTCACTCGAACAAAATGGCCTTGCTAACCCCGATCCCGGTCATCAATACTTGAGAACGAGGCTTTACTGGCCTGACGCACAAGCTCTATAAGTCCCCCAGAAGATTAGGGGACTGTACAAGCATAGAAGATGGTCGATGGTGAACGTGCACCCATCGATTTTGTTCACAAAGAACCGGAGGAGGATCATGATCCTCCAGAGCAAAGGACAAATCTGACTGAGGCATACTTCGTACCTCGTGTAGAAATCAATGATAACTGGATCCACCTGGCCGAATGTAAAGGGATTAGTGTAAACACTTAGGTATACCTTGACATGGGTGGTAATGGCTTCATCGGGGTCGGGGATCACTATGTCCTTATTGGCACAGTTGCAGTCCTTTCAGACCGTAGGGAGGACTTCTTTAGTGATCGAGCAGATGTACCTCGAGACCTCCTCACACTGTCCTTGTATGGAGGAAGGTTTTTCAATATTGAAATCAACATTGACCGAGCATCCCCTGGGGATGAACATTTTCAAAGGAGGCTCAGGTACTGGTTCATCGACAACAGTGCGTGAAACGGTCTCCTCGGCCTCAGTAGCCGGCTGCGAAGTAGAAGGGGTTCCTTTCCGGGGAACGATTTCAGAAGTCTTTGCCATATCTTTAAAAAATAGAGGAAAAATGGAGAAAGAAAGGAAGTTGAAGGATTGTATTTGTTGGCTTGAGATGAAGATGGATAAGAGTTTTTGCAGAGGATCTCAAATAACCAGAGTAAAAGTGCTAGAAAGTATTGAAATCTTAAAGGTACGAGGGTAGAAGGTTTGGATGTAAAGTTAAAATGAACAAAGGAAGGGGTATTTACAGTATTTCAGTGGCGGTTCGCATCCAGGAATGGCCGACCGACGGCTGACATGCATTTAATGCCATTAAGACTTGACTGACGAGACGTTCCGGTTGTTTTGTCATTTTTGTCACAGTGTATCAAAGTAAGAATCAGAAGCTTATGTCGCTTCTGTTGTCTACTCTGCGAAAAACGAGGAGACTATCTGTATACGGGTTAAATCGAGCTCGTGGTGCATCCTAGTTTCCGACATGGTAAGCCAAGCTCGAGACATGGCAATAAAGGACTGAAGATCGACCCTAAGTCCCACGGGGCTAGAACCAGGGAGCATGATGCCTGCCTTCGAGAATATCGAAGCCATGGTCCCGGAATCGATCCTAGCCTCGAACAACTTCGAAGAAAAATTGTCAGCATAGCCAACAGAAGACCGAAATATCTGTGACCGGCCGGATATTACGGCAGGGATCTCGACACGTATCAATAAGGAACCGACAATCAGTAAATCAAGAGATTGTTTACCTTTTATAGAATTGTACCTAAAGTAAGACTCCACTACTATATAAAGGGGGTCTGATAATTCGTAAAACACATTGTAACACACATTCAAAGAAATCCATTATTATTTTCTCTGTCTTTAAGCTCTTATTCTTCTGTTTATCTACGCCGAACGTGGTGAGCCCGGCTTGAGGGCGATTATTCCTTCAAGGCCGAAATTGTCCGACTCTTGTGGTTTGAATTTATTTTATCCTTATTTATTCAATAGCAACTTAATTTATGCTTTGTATCAAGTTAATCCGCGTATCCTTAAAACCACTTACAAATTTAATTGTTATCTAATTTTGAGGGTAAACATATATAAAAATTATAAATTTATATGTTGGTTTGGTTCGATTTTTTTACTCAATATCAAACCAAATTAAACCAAACCTAATCGGAGGTTTTAATCGGTTTTAATTTTACTGTTCGATTTGGCGCGGTTTCCCAGTTTATACACCCCTAGTTGAGACATTCAACTAGTTCACATGCTTTTAGCAAGAATAGATTATAAGCTCAACGATACCATCCCACTTTTGGTGATATGAGGTGTAATGACATGTCTAACTCAACTTAGGAGTTAAAAGTTTTGTGTTGACACTATTCTTGTACTCGACCTTTATTTTTCCCTAATGCTTGTTGAAACATTAAGTTTGAGTATATCTACTTTACCTTAATGTAGTCGTAGTATGTTGAGATATGATGCAACTAAGAACGAGTTGAATGTGTCGAGTAGGCTAGCTTAGTATAGCGAGCCCTTAAGCACAGGTCGAGTTCCTGACCATTACATCAAAGTTCTGCCAAACAACCAACACGTTAACGCTTCGTCAGAAATTTTGGGAGGTCAGATTATTATTTTGATTCTATAGAACACACCACAATCGGAAAAAATGTTTAACTGCATACGCGTTGAAACTATTAGATTCGGATGAACCCATTACCGAAGAGCTGCATCCGCCACAATAGAGTGTCCGTTGTTTGTCTTTTTCTTTCTTCTTCTATTTCATTAGATGTGGGTTCGAGAAGGGAGTTCTAAGCAGGCAACTCTACAACATTTTTGTTTACCCTCAAAATCGGATAACTATTAAATTTGTAAGTAATTTTAAGAACACACGAATTTATTTAACATAAAGCAGTAACTAAAGAAAAATTAAATAAATAAGGATAAAGTAAGGTCAAACCATACGAGAAAGACGATTCAAGCATTAGTGAGATATTTGCCCTCGATTCGGCTCGTCACAACAAGCACCGATGAACGAAAGCAAAAGAACTAATAACAAGAGAAATAATGATATATTTCGTTGGAATGTGTTACAATGTCCTTAATGAATTATCAGATCCCCTTTATATAGTAGGGGAGTCCTACTTTAGGTACAACTCTATAAAAGGTAAAAGAATCTCCCGATTTACTGATTCCGGTCCTTCAACGATACGTGCCGAGATCACCGCCATAATATCCGGCCGGTCACGGATATTACGACCTTCTGTTGGCCGAGCTTGGTTGATCAACAATATTCTTCGAAGCCGTTTGAAGTTAGTGTTGATATTATTGTGTTCAAAATCAGAAAATCAGAGAAGCAGAGAAACATGCATTTACAACTTATTTGGATGGTTGTTACACATCGTTTTATAATGTATCGTATTGTATTGTATTGTATCGTACTCTATCGTTTGATGAATACAATGTTTGGATAGATTGTATCGTTTGTCGTTGTTTCATGATATCATGCATCTACAATACGAAGAATAAATTTGCAATATTATAAAGAAAAATTATGATACGAGATAAATTTATTATATAAAAAGGTAGGGTAAATGATAAAATAATTTTTTTTAATAATAATGAAGGGTGAGTGAGAGAAAAAGATAAGATAACGACGCAACCACACCAAATCGGTCGTTACATAAAGTGGCATATTTCGTCGTTACGTAACGACGAATTTAACGATACGATACATTAAAATTTAAGTAACAACCAAAACAAACATCGTATTTAAAGTAACAATACGATACAATACAATAGGTAACGACCATCCAAACAAGCTGTTAATAAACAAAACAGAAAAAATAATTCCGAGTCCACTGAATTCACAATGTGTGCTTAAGGAATTTAATCCCCTCACTGTTGCCCAAGGTATACGAATTAATTCCTCCCAGGATAGAACAAAATCACTATTCTGTGATAGCGACACTTCAAATCACAGAACTTCAGCGAACTCAACAAACGGAGCAAATCACACTTGACACTTATGTTTATTTAGAAAATTATGCAACAAAGTAGAAAAGAGGGGAGATGATTTCAGATTTTCCTTGTTGAAAAATGAGGCCAAGCCTCTAAAGTTATAGACAATGAAAGGGTGAGATGAAGATGTGCAATCCAAGAGGCACCTCTTCCATTTCCCATTCACACCCCTTAATAAAACCGCAACAGTTAAGACCGATTCTGAACCGAGACCCCGAAATTTTCCAAGTAAGGTGTCATGCCCCAAATTCTGACTCGATGAGACTGACCTCTTGACTTTGGTCTCACGTTATCATATCTCGAACTGGGCTTATTTTGTCGGAGATCAGGATGTACCATGAGTCCAAATTTACCCGTATACAATTGTCAATGTAACTTGGCTCAAGCCACAAAGGTTAAATCTCATGTACGGTAACACAAAGGTCTGACCAGGTTAAAGTAATTGAGCTGCAGTTTATTTTGTAACTCACTTTTTGGCAGAATGTAATTCAGAATATTAAGGGAAAAAACATTGTAAAACTAAACATCCTGGTATTAAATTGTTACCAAATTAAAGTTATGATGAACTGAATCGATTACAAACCAGCGGCTTAATTGAAAGTAAGTCATAATAGATAGACCAAAGATCCAGATTCTACATTTCTTCAAAATCAAATCTTCTATCCATTCACATTTTTCTGTCCTAGCAAATAGAAAGAAACACATCTTAATCAACTCTAACAGTCATTGAATAGCCTCTTTCTTGGGAATAAAAAAACACCCAATGGGCAGAAATCTGGAAAAAATCACCACAGAGATCATATTAACCTGTCCATTTCTTGATCACTTGCAGTAAAATCTCATTCCATGTATCAATAGGACCTGGCAAACACCAATGAACACAGTCATTCTGTACGCGTTCCTCGATCCCATTAGCAAAAGGAAAGGGATGCATATAAGGTCCAGGATGACCATCTGGCCTTAGTAATGCTAATTTTGTCACATCCACTGCCTCAATTCTTACATTAGACAGACTCTCCGCATCCTTTTTCGCATCATTCACTTGATTTATCGCTGTTTCTCTCATCTGCGCGTCCATCCATTCGAGCTTTTTCTCCTCTGGATTATAAGGCTTTGTTTTAGAGCATGCCCCAAACTTGTCCCACTCTCCTTCAAAATGTGCTGGTGAAAATGTTGTCACAATCACATCAACTACTCCTCTATTATTATTGCCTCTCCTCTCAATTATTGTCTTAAGAGTAGTCCGATATGCCTTGCCATAAACATCATAAAATCCAATTTCAGTGTAATTCTGACCAGAACAGTAATGACAACCTAGTACTGAGTCCCCATAGTAATACACTGCTGAATGTAAGAACCAATGCCCCACAGACAAAACAATCATATCCAATTGCCCCAAATCAGAAGCCCATTTCTCATCCACAGAGTCCAAGAATAGAGTATTATAATTTTTTTCGTCTGATTTTTCAATACCTTTAACAAGAAAAGGTGACCAATATATTGATACATTCACATTATGTGAAGGAAAATGCCATTTCCTAAACTTATTATCCTCACCATGACTAAAGACTAAATTAGGAGGACTAACTGTGGCTAACAAGCAGAGTAATGACTCCAATTGATTTCTAGCCAAGGAATCACCAACAAAGCCTAAATTCTTGTTCTTGAGAATTTGTAGAAAAGATTTTGGGTCAAACCTGGGAAGTTGACAATTTTTTGGCTTCCATCTCCAATAAAGATAGCCTTTATCAGGTCTTCCATGTGGTATGCAGTTTTGTCCATCTTTCACTGTACCACATTTTGTATACAAAGGGCCTAATTTGTCATGAACCCACTTGCCATCACTATAGTCACATGAAATTTCCACATTATCATTTCCCACTTCTGCAAAAAGAATAAATTTTTTTTTATGTAAAAACATTATCAACAAATGTGCATGCAAATCTTGGAAACAAATATATGTGACGGAGGGATCCATCACAAATTCGAGCACAAGATTGGAACAGTGTGTCATAAATATTTCGTCACAAATATGTGTTTTTCTTGTAATTAATGATATATAAGAACAAAAATGGGATGTTCCTATTGTACCTTTTGATGGAGTTGAAGAAGAGGTGGTGATGATTAGTGAATGTTTAGTTTGAGGTCCAATTAAGTGAAATAGAAGTATTATAGGGAGAAGAGCATAGAAAGCCAAAAGTAATAACTTCCTCAAGGGAAAATGATGAGGTTGGTTTTTGAATGGATTAATTGTATCCATTTCTCATTCCTAACCTTAAACTTTCTTCCTTTTCCCTCAAAGAATTTTTACATAACAGAGGATCAATGCATTGTCGATAAGAGAAAAGGTATTTGCTTTTTTTTGGTTGAAAAGGAAAACTCTAATTTTGTGGGAGGATTTAGTCAAAGTGGCGTCGAGGATCCCATTTTATTTGGTTGGCCAACCAATTCTTTTTTACTTTTACTTAATTGCCTTTCGTGGTGAGCTGTTGTCTTCAAACAAGTGGTACAGCTACCTTTTTCATGAATGGCAATTTTAAAGTTCACATTTTTTTAAACCAGGATACTTAACTATAGGATAGAAAGAGCAAGAAGAGAGTGAAAATATGGTAACAAAATATATTATGATCCAGAGTAATACAATTTAAATTCGAAGTGAAATATTTGAACATAAATTATTTGTAAATTGAATCGAATGTTATCATGTGAATAATATTATAACGTTTGAGCATTGTTGAATTTTCCGTTTTTGGGAAGTAAATGATGTATAATGAATTTAAGTTTTATATATTGTTAGTGCAAAGTTTTTATTTTTTTTATTACTATATCAGTGAATTTTAACATATGAAATCATGTTAGTTAGCGTCAAACCGAATTACCAATTGTTGCTTATCAAAAGATTTACCGGTGATTATCAACTAAATGATCTGATTGTATAAATATTGTATACGGTCAAAATCGGGTATGCCTAATTTCTTATGACTGATTGAGACCGAGGTGGCAAACCAAAGATCCCACCTCACATTGTATCGAGCCACGACGCGAAGATGAATTGCATATTTCATGAACAATGACCGATCGAGATCGATACCAGCCAGGATCGAAACCGAAGCGAGATAAAGATCGAGCGATATCGAAGGAAGCATGCTAAGTCGAGTAACAGAAAGCCGAGATATCTGTGATCGGGCAAGGATCGTGGCAGAAATCTCAGCACGTGTCAAGTTAGGACCGGTTAATTAGACAATCATGGGATTTCCTCCTATATTTAGAATTGTACCATAAGTAGAATTCCCCTAATATATGGGGGGGGGGGGGGGGGGGGGGGGGGGCTTCTAATCATTTGTGATCATCACATTCTCGCATAAAAAAGCGATATAATACATTTTCTCTCTTAAGCTCTCTTATTCTGTTGTTCAGTTCATCCTTTTCAATTATACATTCACTTGGTTCGAGGGCGATCTAGCTCGAGGGCCAAACTCTATTTCATATCGATTTGCTTTATTTCACAGTCAATTTCTAACATTAGTTTTCATATTCATCAATTTGTGCCAAGTGAAATCACATATCCTTAAAACAACTTATAAATTTAATTGTTATCCAATTTTAAGGGTAAACAGTTTGGCGCCCACCGTGGGGCCAAGGATAACAGTGAATGCTTGGTACTAATTATTATAACACACACTTTTGTACGCTTGTTCTTGTAAGTGTTTTTGATTTCAGGATCAGCATGTCGAACTCTCAAGTAGTACCCACACACGCCGATAATGCCCTTGATTTTCATGGAGAAAACGACAACATAGCCGCCCCAAGGAACAAAGTACCTCAGACTAACCTCGAGGGAGTACTGGTTGCAGGCCCCATCGACGCCAGACCTCATGTTGCCCTGGATGCAAATCTGGGCGTCGACCCCTAAAATAGCGTCCGCAGAGACGTTCGATCATCCGGTCAGAATACACAAGGCGGCGAAGACAGTGGAGTCAGCCTTCGATTAATATTCGAAATGTTGCAGGCTCGACAAGCTGCCATAGCGCGACTCCAAAATCAGAGCCACGCACCGAGTGTGGCCGAACCCGAGCCCTCACTGGAAGTTGAAAAGTACCAGAGAGGTCAAACGTGAATGAATCGGGGATTGACCCCGCTATCATGAAAATGCTCGAGGAGCTCACAAAGCGAATTGAATCAAGGGAGAAGAAGATTGGAGCAAATGACAAAAAAGTAGAAACGTATAACTCCAGAGTTGATCAAATTCCGGGGGCACCGCCGATTCTGAAGGGTTTGGATTCGACGAAGTTCGTGCAAAAGTCTTTCTCGCCAAGCGCGAATCCTAAGCCCATCCCAAAGAAATTCCGCGCCAGAAATTCCCGAGTATAATGGAACTACCGACCCCAATGAGCATGTCACTTCTTACACATGCGCAATAAAGGGGAACAATTTAGAGAATGGTGAGATTGAGTCTGTTCCGCTGAAGAAATTCGGAGAAACCTTATTGAAGGGGGCCATGATATTGTACCATAATTTGCTGCCCAAATCTATTGATTCCTTTGCCATGCTCATAGATTCCTTATTCAAAGCACACGCCAGAGCCATAAAGGTCAAGACTAGGAAGTCGGACCTCTTCAAAGTGAAGCAGAAAGACAACGAGATGCTCAGAGAGTTCGTATCTCAGTTCCAAATAGAACATATGGACCTACCCCCGGTCGCAGATGATAGGGTCGTTCACCCTTTTACTCAAGGTATAAACATACGATGTTTGGTGACCTCACAGCAATTAAAGCAGAATTTGATCGAATACCCAACTGTAACTTGGGCCGATGTGCACAACCGGTACCAGTCAAAAATCATGGTCGAGGATGATCAGTTGGGAGCTCCTTCTGAGTTCGTTTATCCAAATAGTCTCCTCGGAAGAATTCAAAGGGATATCGACAGAGAACCACGATCGAACAAAAATCGGTATCAACCATACGGTGGAGATCGGAGAAACAGCGGTCCTAGACGCAACCCCGTTCGAAGTGATCAAAGAAATAATCGAAGGACAGAGCTCCCGATGGCTCATGAGTAAGAGTAGTTTCGATAGAAATGTCGAGCCCAAAGAAGCACCACGACTATCGGAATACTACTTCAATGTTGATGCATCAACTATTGTATAGATGGAGGTTTAAGTCTCAACATTTGTCCATTGACTACTTTGAAGAGATTGGGTAAAGGTTTGCATGAAATACGAGCAAGAACTATGAACGTGAAAGCATTCGATGGGTCTCAAAAGGCCACGATTGGGGAAACCAACCTCTATTTGCAGATGGGCCCGACTTGGTTTGATGTTGAATTTTAAGTGCTAGACGTATCCGCCTCATACAATCTACGGTTGGGACGACCTTGGATACACGCTAATGGGGCTGTAGATTCTACTCTACATCAGGCTGTGAAGTTTGAATGGAAACATAAGGAAGTGATCATCCATGGATATGTGAGTAATCCTAGTTACACCAATCAAACTGTTGTAGTTGTTGAGAATAGAAGGAAGTTGGGTGGAGAGACTTACCATCGCATTGAGCGTGTCAACGCGATTGAGAAAGATAAATGGTGAAGTAGCAAAATAGAGAGCATATTTTCATGGGTAGGATATGAACCTGGTAAGGGTATCGCCAAACCAATGCAATTAAAATGTCATGGTATAACCTTTGGACTTGGATATCAGTACACCTGGCAGGAGTACGACGATTGGTCGCCGCCATGGCGTGGTCTTTATTACCCTCTTGAGCAGCCGATACCACATTTGAGCCATTCCTTTCATCAGACTGACATGATGTGGGGATCTGAAGAAGATAAAGATCTAGCTGGCTTAAGGAATCTGTTCTTGGAAGATGAAGATATGGACTGCAGCACAATAGTTCAGGAGGGGGAGGAGGAAGGCCTCGTCATCCAGACAATGGAGAAGGGAGCTGTTCTCAGGAACTGGACCTCCACACCATCACGGGCCCGCCGAGTTCCGGGGTAGCCTGCCTGCTAGCATCATTTATCTTGAAAATAATTTTTTATGGCCATTTTAAAGACATTTTTCAGTATTTTGTTATTTTTCTTTGAAACAATTGTTTGGATTGTTAAAACTGCTTTTGTTTGATATTTTGGTATTTATCAATTGTTTATTATTTTATTATTTATTATTATCCTTTATATTTTATCTCTACAACATTATTATTACTTATCTTGACGAACCAACAGTTGTGACATGTAATGAGACAACGCAACATAAGGATAGCGACTCAGAGGAAATAGAAGAAGAAGATACAATACTTGAGGAAATTGTCAGAGAAATGGAAAATTTGAGAACAAGCCTAAGTTTCATCTGGACGAAACCGAGATAGTCAATTTGGGAGATTCTGAAACAGTCAAAGAAACTTGCATAAGTATTCACCTGTCACCATCAGAAAAAGAAGAGTACACCCGTTTCCTGAAAGAGTATGAATATATTTTTGCATGGTCTTATGATGATATGACTGGTTTGAGCACGTCTATAGTGGATCATAAACTACCTACCAATCCAATGTGTCCGCCTGTAAAGCAGAAGTTCAGAAAGTTCAAGCTAGATTTGAGTCTGAAAATCAAAGAAGAGGTCACCAAACAGATCAAAGCTAAGGTTCTCAGAGTGGTTGAATATCCAACCTGGTTGGCTAACATCGTGCCAGTTTCGAAGAAGGATGGGAAAGTCAGAGTATGTGTCGACTATCGGGACTTAAACAGAGCAAGTCCCAAAGATGATTTCTCGTTACCCAATATACACATACTAATCGACAACTGTGCCAAGCATGAACTCTAGTCTTTTGTGGATTGCTTCGCGGGATATCATCAGATCTAGATGGATGAAGAAGATGCCGAAAAGACATCCTTTATTACACTATGGGGACTGTATTGCTATAAAATGATGTCGTTTGGTCTGAAGAATGCTAAGGCCACTTATATGAGAGACATGACAACCATTTTCCACGACATGATACACAAGGAGATAGAAGTATATATGGACGACGTCATCATCAAATCCAAGAAGGGTACATATCATATAGCGTATTTGAGAAAGTTCTTCGATCGGCTTCGGAGGTATAATCTGAAATTGAACCCCGCAAAATGTGATTTTGGGGTCCCTACTGGAAGTTATTAGGATTCATCGTCAACCGCCGAGGAATCGAGTTGGATCCGTCAAAGGTCAAGGCTATCCGGGATTTTCCACCTCCAAAGAACAAGAAAGATGTGATGATCTTCTTAGGGCGTCTCAATTACATCAGCCGTTTCATAGTGCAATGGACCGTGATCTGTGAGACGATTTTCAAAATGTTAAAGAAGGATGTCGCAACAAGTTGGACTAAAGAATGCCAAAAAGATTTTGACAAAATCAAGGAATATTTGTCCACACCACTAGTTCTGGTCCCGCCGGAACCTGGTAGACCTCTGCTACTCTATCTGTCCGTACTAGATGGAGCTTTCGGTTGTGTCTTGGGACAACACGACGAGACGAGGAGGGGGAGGAAAGAGCAGGCCATATACTATCTGAGTAAGAAGTTCACACCCTATGAAAAACAATATTCTTTGCTGGAACACACCTGAGGCACTACTTCTGTGCCTACACCACATATCTGATATCAAGGATGGATCCTCTGAAGTACATTTTCAAGAAACCCATGCCTATAGGGAAGCTGGAAAAATGGCAGATACTGTTGAGTGAATTCGACGTCGTCTGTGTGACTTAGAAGGCGGTCAAGGGACATGCATTACCAGATTATCTGGCAGAAAATCCTGTAGAATGAGAATACGAGCCATTGAAAACGTATTTTCCCGATGAAGAAGTATCATTTGTAGGAGAAGATATCGCTAAAATCTACGACAGTTGGAGAATGTTTTTCGATGGGGATACAAATTACAAAAGAGTGGGTATTGGAGTCATTTTGGTGTCAGAGACAGGTCAACATTACCCGATATCCGCAAAACTCAGATTCCCGTGCACCAACAATATGGCAGAATATGAGGCTTGCATCTTGGGGCTCAATTTGTCCATTTACATGAATATCCAAGAATTGCTGGTAATTGGTGATTCAGGCCTTCTGGTACATCAGGTTCTAGGAGAGTGGGCTACAAATAATACCAAAATATTACCATATCTATATCATGTGCAAGAGTTGATGAAGAGGTTCACAAAGATAGAGTTCAGACATGTCCCGAGGATCTAAAATGAGTTCGCAGACACATTGGCCACTTTGTCTTCCATGATACAACACCGGGACAAAAATTTCATCGACCCTATTCCAGTAAGGATCCATAATCGGCCAGCTTATTGCACTCATGTTGAAGAAGAAACAGATAGGAAACCGTGGTTCCAGTATATCAAGGAATACTTGGCAAAAGGAGAGTACCCGGAGCATGCAAACCATACTCAGAAACGCTCACTCCGAAGACTATCCAACCATTTCTTCCAAAGTGGAGGAATTATGTATAGAAGGACTCCAGACCTAGGATTATTATGGTGCGTTGACGCCAAGGAAGCTTCCAAACTGCTCGAAGAGATACATATCGAAACTTGCAGACCATACATGAACGGTTTCGTTTTAGCCAAGAAGATATTGAGATTAGGATATTTTTGGATGACTATGAAAACAGACTGCATCAGGTATGTCCAAAAGTGTCATCAGTGCCAAATACACGCAGATATGATACGGGTGCCACCAAATGAACTCAATGCAATAAGTGCACCTTGGCATTTTGCCGCTTGGGGAATGGATGTCATCGGTCCAATCGAGCCTGCTGCTTCAAACGGGCACATGTTCATTTTAGTATCCATAGACTACTTCACAAAATGGGTTGAGGCTGCATCTTACAAAGTTGTAACAAAGAAAGTCGTCACAAATTTTGTCAGGGATCGTAGTGTTTTCCGATCCGGGGTATCAGAATCCATCATCACCGACAATGTCGCCAACCTCAGCAGTGACTTAATGAAAGTTATGTGTTAAACCTTCAAAATCAAGCATAAGAATTCCACAGCACACCTGCCTCAAATGAATAGAGCCGTGTAGGCTGCAAACAAGAATATCAAGAAAATATTGAGAAAGATAATAGACAACAACAAACAATGGCATGAGAAATTACCATTTGCCTTATTGGGGTATCATACCATAGTCCGCACATCAACCGGAGCAACTCCCTACTTGCTGGTCTACGGTACTGAAGCTGTCATTCCCACCGAAGTCGAAATTCTTTCTTTAAGAATCATACAAGAAGTCGAACTCAGTGATGCAGAATGGATAAGAAGTCGTTACAAACAATTAGCCCTTATTGACGGGAAAAGAATGAATGCGGTATGCCATGGTTAACTTTATCAGAACAGAATGTCCAGAGCTTTCAACAAAAGGGTCAAACCTAGACAGTTCACACCGGGGCAACTAGTGTTGAAGCGGGTCTTCCCGCATCAAGATGAAGCCAAAGGAAAATTTTCACCCAATTGGCAAGGGCCTTATATGGTTGACAAAGTGCTAATAGGAGGATCATTCATACTTGCATAATGGATGGAGAAATTTGGCCAAAATCTATCAATTCAGACGCAGTCAAGAGGCACTATGTTTAGATTGTTTACATTTCTTCATCTAATGTAACTAACTACGCTTGGCCTGATTCCCGTTTAAGAGGGGATACGTAGGCAGCCCTGTGGGTTCAGTCACAACTCAATAAAATCTTCATTTTCACTAGGGTTAGAAACTGGGGCAGATTTTTGAAGAGGACCCTCAAAATTCCGGAACAAGTCCAGCCAACTTCGTCATGTACATAATGGTCAAAGAATCTCCTATTAAACTAGGGAAGGACCCTCAAAATTCTAATGCAAGGAAGTCGCAGTGTCTCTAAAAGTGTCACCACTATTAGTTCATCTAATTTACTTGATATTGCATACTACTATGTTTTTAAATAACTACATTCATCAAATGCACATATATTTTCTCAAAAACTTTATTTTTATGAAACAACCAGATGCTACCCATGGTAACTTGAGAAGGATCTCGATACAGAGCAAAGTAAAGCAAAGCAAGCAGGCAAAAACACGAACCAACCTTCCCCGCAAAACTCACGATTGTTTTTGGATGCAGGAACAAGGAATATTCGGAAATATGTACACACATCAAAATCACTATCTTCATAACGACAAAGCTACCGAACGCAAACACGTTTCCAACTAAGAAATGCTCTGCTATCAATCATTGTCTTTTCTTTGCATAGGGCTAAGAATTGCCTCTTATTTTGCATGAGGCTAAGCATTGCCTCCTCAATTGCACGAGACTAAGCATTGTTTCCCATTTTGCATGAGGCTAAACCCTGCCTCCTTAATTGCATAAGGCTAAGCATCGCCTTTCCTTGCATGAAACTAAGCATTGTCTCCTATTTTGCATGAGTCTAAGTCCTGCCTCCTCAACTGCATAAGGCTAAGCATTTCCTTTCCTTGCATGAGACTGAGCATTGTCTCCTATTTTGCATGAGGCTAAGCCCTGCCTCCTTAATTGCATAAGGCTAACCATTGCCTTTCCTTGCATGAGACTAAGCACTGTCTCCTATTTTGCATGAGGCTAAGCCATGCCCCCTCAACTGTATAAGGCTAAGCATTGCCTTCCCTTGCATGAGACTAAACACTGTCTCCTAATTGCATAAGATTAAGCCCTGTCTCCTATTTTGCTTGAGGCTAAGCCCTGCCTCCTTAACTGCATAAAGCTAATCATTTCCTTCCCTTGCATGAGACTAATCATTGTCTCCTATTTTGCATGATGCTCAACATTGCCTTCCTAATTGCATAAGGATAAGCTCTGCCTTTCCTTGCATAATACCAAATGCTATGCTACTTGATATCTAGCACTATTTTCTATTTTTCTCGTGGCTAAGCTCTGCCCTCAATCTTACACAAGACTAACATATGTCTTGTTTCGCTTCGCATATGACAAAGCATCATGTCTTTGCATCCATGGGCTGAAACATCGCCATTTCATCCAAAGGTGTCATAGTCCGAAGGCATCATCCTCATAGTCGGAAGACACCATGCCATGTCATGATGATCTCTCAATACTGCATATAATTATTCAAAGGAGTCATGGTTTAGAGGCACCATTTTCATGGTCCGAGGACATCATTTCATAGCCTTCGAATCCCTTATCACATTATTCATGGCCCAGGACGTCATGGTCTAAGGACATCATCCTCGTCGTCCAAAGACAACTTTCATGGTCCAAAGGAAATTTGCATCATGTTTAAATTCTCGCAGCAATAATCCCCTTTATACTTGCATGCATTGGGTTTAAGTTTTGCAGGTAATCCAGGAGGTAACCATCTTTTAATAGGAGCAATCTTCGCTCCGGTTTTCGTTTGATGCTCACATTTTAAAACTACCTCAAATACGGACAACCATAGTCCGTTACCCACTTCCACTTGATAACCGTTCAAATAGTCATCCATAACCGTTCTGAGATACATCCATTCACAATTCCATATCAACTTATCTGATGTCGTCCTATCTAGAAGAGCTTGTCTAGTCCCATAACAATTCCATCTTCTTAGTTCACCGCTGGATCCAGAACTACACACGACCTGATTCTCGCAATACCAGAGATATGTAGGCAACTCATAAACAAGAGTTCGACCTCCATTTTTCATATCACCCTATTCGGTCAAAATCGGTCATCATTAATTAACCCGATAACTCTTTCATCATTTCCGGGTAAAGATGGGCAGTTGTTGATACCCAATTTTTCTCTCATATTTTTAAAATATATATATACTTCCAAAAATAGTATATTTGCTTCATCATTTAGTTTATAAACCTATACACGTATTTTTCATAATTTTCCATAATTTTTAAAAAGTTTAAATTAATTTCTTTCTACATTTTATTGTATAAATATCCAAAAGTTATCCTTCAAATTATTTTTATGATGATTTAATCATCCAAACTTATTATTTACACTAACATGTATGTTTTTAAATATTTTACTTCTTTTTTTCATAGTTACATTTGCATTATTAGGCTAATTGCACATTTTTGCAATAATAGCCTATATTCATGTATAATTACATTATATATGCCAAAATAACTTTTTATATTTTTATAATGTCAATTTATTATTTTCAAGCATTTTAGTACACAAATAATATTTTTGTTATTTATTAATTACTTTTATAAATTAATTTTTGATAAATATTGGGTATTTAAAAACTAGCCCCAATTTTTAAACAATTTCAGACCAAATAAATGGCCCAAAACCTCCAATACCTAGCACAATAATCCCAGCCCAAAACAATAACCCCTTAACCCAAAAACCCGGTCGGTACTCGTTAATTGACCCGCCCCACTCACTTTTTAAATCCTGGTCGTTGACCTCTCAAGATCAACGAGCCTTGTTATTTCTCTCCCTTTTAATTACCCTCCTAGAAACCCTAACCCATAATCCCATTACCCACCGCCCTCATATTCTCTCAACCTCCCCTCCCTCTCAGAAGAACCCTAAACCTGCCGCCCTTAAAATCTTCTCCTAATCCCACTGAATATTGGATTTGGTGGTTATTTCTTGCCATATTCAGTCCCTTTTTGGTACTGGTTGTTCTCCTATAGTGCTTTCCTTAACATGGCAAGCAGATCTCTTCCAAAATCGAACAAAAATTGGTTCAAATCCCTGATTTTGAGTATTATTCTGTCTATATTCATCATATGCTACCGTGAGTCAGAATATTTGTTTATATTCTGTTGATTTTTACTTTTCTTGAAACTAGAGTTTACAGATCTCTTTTTTTTTTATTACTGATTGACATGTTTATTTACCTTATTTGTTGCTTAAATCACCATGTCTCTCTTGTTTACTGTTCGATTTTACTACTATATATACCCCTCCCCATTCCCTTTTAGACAAGACTCTAATCGCTAAAATCTCTATTGAAAATTTAGGGCTTTACTCTGTGTTCATTTATTTTCTTGTTCTATTTTTGGCTCTTGTCCGGCTGAAAGCCAAGGTCGTTAGACTTCCTACTTTTCCGACCTTTCTTGGGTGTGAGCACTGCCCTGGGTTCTTTGAAACCCTTGGGAACTTAACGCATTTGGGATTTTGGGTCATATTGCTGTTCTTTTCTTGTTTGTTGAGCAATAACTGGTTAATTTCTCTACCTTCACAATGTTTATTCCATTATATTCTAATTAGCATATCTATGTTTTCTGAAATTGCATGACTTGATATAATCCCTTGATTCTCTTCATGTGTGATTCTGCCTATAACATGAACTTCTCTAGCATTGTCTCACGCCTAAACTGTTAGTTCTAAAAATGTATTTGTATCTAACTTAGGCAATTTGGACAGTTTGAAGCATGTTTAGCTCAATGTGTTGACAATTTGAGTGTTTGCATTGGCTGTGTGGCCTAATCCTGTTTCGTGCCTGATTCTGAACTTCTATAATGATTAATATATGCTATTAGTATACCCTAATCTGTTAAAACCTTCACTCTAAGTTTGTAATGTGCTCCTACGACTATGTTTTTCACTTAGTATATTCTTGCCCTACCCAATTCTGTACCCCTAACAACTGGTTATCCTTTAGACTAGTATTTCCTGACTTGTGCCCTATGTGATATCTGATTCTGTTTGCTTTATCAAGCATAAGTTATACTGTTTAATCCATGTGTTTAGCATAATTTTATCCTTTAGATTTTGAACTTGTTTCATTAGTGACAACTATTTGGCTTACTAGCCTAATGCTCCTTGCCTATTAACTTGGTAATCCCATAAGCTTCAGGCTCCTTATTTCTTATTAATATGTCACCCTGCCCATTGTGTTATGTGAAAACTTGCAGCATTAACTTGTTTCTTGAGAACATGCACCCTCTATTTTGATATGATGTGATCACTTTGTAATGTCTTCGTACTTTTCCAAACCTTATTTCTTAACTACTATTTTCATGGGTTGTTTCCCTATTCCGAGTCTATAATTCTTGGCCGGCTGAAAGCCAAATCCCCCTAAAGCTTCTCTATTAATCTCCCTAGTGTGAGCATTGCTCGGGGTCCACTTTGAGACCCTGTGAACTCTAACACGCTAGGGCCTAAGGTTCTTTGGACATTTTTCCTGAATAATCAATTCTGCCTCTCCCTTGCCTATTAAATAGGCCAATTGGCTTGTGTAAATGACTGTTTCCTGGATCCTTTGATCAACTATGGTTGTTGGGTTGGTCCAAGTTCTCTTGTGATTTTAGGTTATGCTAAAATCTGTGTGGAGGCGAAATTGAAGGCCTGGCTAAACTGGGTACACTTTGGGCCTGTCTTAGGCCCACTATAGTTATTTGTAACACTTTGTAATTTTATTCATTATTGGGCCTGTAATAACAATTGGGGTGTTAGTAAAAAATTGGAAAAATGGGTCTATTCTAATGTTTGCATGAAAGGGTAGAAATCTTGCCTATAGGATCTGAGTGTTCAATTTGTTCTACATGCTCTATGTGTTTGTTAGATAACCTGCCTATAGGACATAAATAATCTTACCGGCTCACATGTTGATTTCCCCACACATTTTTGGCTGCCTATTATACTACAATACAGTAATTATTTATTGAAACTGTTTCATGTTAGATATCATGCCTATAAGATTACACTAAGTAATAAATACCTGATCTTCACAATATTCACGTAGATATCATGCCTATAGGAATATAATCAAATTAGCTACTATTACTATTATTCCCATTAATTTGCCCGCCTTGAAAGCATGCCTATAGGAATGAAAGGATGAAAACCAGTTTCAATTACCAATTCTTAGAAATCTTGCCTATAGGACTCTGTTGCTCGCCTAGAAAGTATGTTGATGAAACCAAACGCTGGCCATTTGAACTATCAAACTGTCTCACTGCCTTATTTTGCAAACAAATTAGAAAGCATGCCTATAGGGTTTGTAATACTCGCAATCTGCAAATTCGTTGTTCTAAGCAAGCAACACTGCCTGTATGTTTAAAATTCAGAATCACATTGAAGCCATGACTATAGGATTTAAAGACTCTATTCTAGAACTGTCTACTTCCTGTCAATGTGCATTTGTTGCTTATATGTGGAGGCCAACTTGAGAAATTTAATGCCCTTATGTGTAGTCCTACATGTTTTTTAATGTTGCTTAGATTTATCATTTTGAGAAGCCTAAGTTAAGTCTAGAACCACCCAAAATAGAGGTCCAAATGCCTCCTGGTCCATAGGCATGGGACGGGTAGTGCACACATAAGGCACGATTTAGAATCAATTAGTGCGCTCTAGGTAACAAACTTAAAGATAGTAATCGGGTAGCAGGAGATGATAGTATGTGCCCGCTGAATAATACGAGTAACACCCCATCTCGAGGGAGTTACAAAGTATTATTTATGTTGCACCGGGTTATCCTTTAGGTTACAAAAACTCAGGATCCCCCATCTTGTCTTTAAATCAATTATTCGTGTTTATTCAAGGACTTTTGATAATAACTGCCCAAATTTCTTATTTTCTCTTTGTGTATCTAACTAATTCATATAATTCGAGTTCGGCCGGGACCCACAGTTGTGGACCTCGAAGAGTGCCTAACACCTTCTCTTCAAGGTAATTTGATGTAACGACCCGACCAGTCATTTTGCGTTATAGGACCCCGTTCCCCTAAATGAGACTTCCCGTAGTGTCTTTTTATGATTTATGACCTGTGGGGACGGGTGGTTCGGGATTCGAAAGAGTGTAGAGTAGTGTAGGAACACTTAGCTCCTTAAGGTTGGCCTTTAAGGCCAAGTTTGACTTCAGTCAACGTTTTGAGTAAACGACCTCGAAATCAAGTTTCAATGGTTCCGATAGCTTTTTATGATGATTTCGGACTTGCGTGTGTGTCCGGAATGGGTTTTGGATGACCCGGGAGAATTTCGGTGCCAAATAGCGAAATAAGAGTTTCCTTAAGTTCAAATTGAGGTTTGGAACGTGTTTTTGTATTATCGAGGCCCGATCAGAATTTCGAGATCGGGAATAGTTTCGTTATGTCATTTATGACTTGCTTGCAAAATTTGGTGTTCTTAAGTTTGATTCTAGGGGTTTTGAGGTGTGATTTTGAGTTTTAGCGTTATTTTGAGTGTTCTGAATGCTCGAACAAGTCCGTATTATGATATGGGACTTGTTGGTATATTTGGACGGGGGCTCGGGTGGTCCCAGATGCCATTCGGGCATCAAACGAGGCCAAAAACTAGCAATAATAGATGTTGGTGAACCAGGTCTGGTGTGACCGCACCTGCGGTTGCCCAGTCGCAGGTGAGAGACCGCTCCTGTGGTCCTTGCTTCGCAGGTGCGGCCCCAGGTGAGGCTGCCCAGTCAATGCAGGTGCAGACAAAAATTCACAGAAGCGGAGCCGCTGGTGCGGAATCCGTTCCGCAGGTGCGAGCCCAGGGCCCTTGCCCCTCTTCCGTAGGTGCGAGACTTTTCTCGCAGGCGCGAGACCGCAGGTGCGGTCCTCGAGCCGGAGGTGCGGAAACCCTGTAGGCAGTGAGGTCTTTTAAAATACGGGAAAAAACCATTTTACTCCATTTCTTTCCTCCATAGTCGACCTTGAGAGCTTGGAAAAGAGCCAAACGACCTAGCTACTGAAAGGTAAGTGATTTCTACTCTAATGTTAGTTTAATACATGAATTCCTAGGTAAATTAACCTCCTAATTAGTGAAAATCAAGGGTTAGAGTAAAAACCTAGGGCTTTATGAAATTTGGGGAATTACCCACTAACTAACTATGAAATCATGCTAAACACGTATATTAATGATCCTTAAGTTATGGGTAAGTGTTTTCTTTGAAATATTCCCGGGATCCGAGCATGTGGGCCGGGGGGTGTATTTTGGGTTTCTTCAAAGTAAGTTGAAATTACTAAGTAAATAGGGGAATTTCATGCCTTTGAGTATAAATTAATGTATTTATGCATCATTTGACTAGTTTCGAGCCCTTGGGAGACGAGTTTGGAGTTTCGGGCGCATTCTTGACCCGGAAAGTAGGCTCGACACGAGGTGAGTCTTCTTTCTAACCTCGTAAGAGGGAATTTTCCCCATAGGTGATTATAGATGAGTGCTTGTCCTTATTTGCGGGGGCTACGCACACACGAAGTTACGAGAGTTCGTGCGTAGCTACTATTATGCATGTCGGGTAGTTTAGGATTCACGAGCATGCTTTATGTGTTGTATCCGTGATCTTGTATGTGGACTAGGTAGTCTAATATCCTTGAATTTCATATATGAAGGCCTAGGAGGCTATGTTTCGAAGTTGGTACTTTTGAATCCCTTTTCTTCTAGTAAGACCCCTGTTAATTATCTGGAATCCCTGAGGATTATGTATATGTATGCGGGAACCCGAGTCGCATGTATGATTCACGAGCGGGGCAGCCCTAGCATTATGTTAACCGCGTCGCATGTTAGATTCGCGAGCGGGGCAGATAGATGTATCTATGGTTCGGGCCATTCGACCCTCGGCAGTGCACATTTACTTTTCATGTCGTATCGGTCGTACGTTCACGACCTGTTATATGTTTGATTTTATGAGAAGCCTTGTAATTGTAACTATTGATTTTATGAAAGAGAGAAGGTTAAATAGCTTGTATGCCATGGAAATGGATAGCGTGAGGGTACTAGAGGATGTTATCTGATGCTCATTTCCTTATTACTGTTCATTACTGCTATTACTGGTTAACATGTATTTATTTCATATTGTCCGACCCTAGTAAGTATCACGTCGACCTCTTGTCACTACTTCTTCGAGGTTAGGCGGGATACTCACTGGGTACATATCTGTTTATGTACTCATGCTACGCTTCTGTACTTAATTGTACAGGTTCTGAGGCTGGTGCATCTGGTTATCAGACCGGAGCTTGATCCTGAGAGTATATTTTGGACCTGACTTCACGGTGAGCTGCTTCCCTTGGTGATTCTCAGCAGCACTATGGAGTTATCTTTTGTTTATTCCTGTCTACTTCTTTCAGACAGTAGAACAATTGATTTCATCTTTTGTATATTCTACTAGTTTTCCTGTAGACTTGTGACACTAGTTCTTGGCACACACGTAGTAGACTTTATATTTTTGGAACTGTATATATTGGTTCAAGATCCTAGTGGCTACATTTATTTAAGTTGGCTAATTTATCCGTTTCCACTTAAACGTTTTAAGCTTAAAATTTGGTAAGTGTTGGGATGTTTTATCAAATAAGGAAATTTCACTAGAAAATCAATTGTTGGCTTGCCTGACCCCAGTGTTGGGCGCCATCACGACCTGAGTTAGGATTTTGGGTCATGACATTTGAGCCCTTACCCGATCTTTGGTAACACAAACTGGTAAAACCTAAGTTATCTGCAAATAGGTGCCCTAACGCACCTTAAAAATCGTACGAGATTCTCAGTTTTCTCGATGCCTACGCCGGGTATAACCAAATGTAGATGAACCTAGATGAACAGGAAATGACCTTGTTTATCACTAAATATGGAACCTACAGTTATAATGTAATGCCGTTCGGACTAAAAAATGCTAGTGCAACTTATCAACGCCTAGTGAACCGAATGTTCGACGAACAAATAGGAAAATCAATGGATGTTTATATTGATGACATGTTAGTTAAATCCCTGCAAGCAAAGGACCATTTAAAACACTTGCAGGAAACTTTTGATATACTGAGGAAGTAAGATATGAAGCTCAACCCAGAAAAGTGCGCCTTCGGGGTCGGCTCGAGAAAGTTTTTTGGCTTCATGGTATCCAATCGAGGAATCGAGATAACCCCGATAAAATCAATGCTATCGAGGATATCACAATCGTAGATAATGTAATGGATGTACAAAGGCTAACGGGGCGCATAGCCGCCGTATGACGATTGATTTTGAGGTCTTCATATAGGAGCCATTAATTCTTCTCGCTGCTTAAGAAGAAAAGTATATTTTCATGGACTCCGGAATGCAAACAGGCTTTGTAAGAACTAAAGCGATATTTATTGAGCCCGCTGCTGCTTTATACCCCGAAAGCGACGAGCAACTCTACTTGTACTTGGAAGTCTCAGAAATAGCGGTAAGTGGAGTCCTAGTCCGAGAAGAACAAGGTACACAATTACCTGTTTATTATGTTAGTCCGACCTTAGGTGAGGCCTAATCCAGATATCTACACTTAGAAAAATTAGTTCTTACTTTAATAAGCGCCTCTAGGAAATTAAAATTATATTTCCAATGTCATCCAATATGTGTTGTAATGACCTATCCTCTTCGCAATATTTTGCACAAACCCGAGATTTCAGGTTGATTGGCCAAATGGGTCGTTGAGATCAGTAGGTATGATATTGAGTATCGACCCCGAACCGCCATCAAGTCTCAAATCTTGGCAGACTTTGTGGCCGACTTCACGCCAGCCCTCGTACCCGAGGTTGAAAGAGAATTGTTAATAAAATTGGGCACATCTTCGAGGGTGTGGAACCTCTTCATGGACGGTTCTTCAAACGCGAAAGAGCCCGGGATGGTTATCATTCTAAAACCACCCGGGGGTAATATTATTAGACAATCTATCAAGACTTCGAGATTAACTAACAATGAGGCCGAGTGTGAGGCCATGATTGCAGGTCTCGAGTTGGCTTAAAGTTTGGGAGCAGAGGTCATCGAGGCCAAATGTGATTCCCTCCCCGTGGTAAACCAAGTTAACAGGACTTTCGAAGTCCGATAAGATCTAATGTAGAGGTACTTGGATAAGCTACAGGTAAATCTACATCGATTTAAAAAATGAACCTTACAACATGTACCTCGAGAACAGAACAACGAGGCCGACGCTCTTGCAAACTAAGGGTCATCGGTCGAAAGTGAAGAACTCAACTCAGGGATTGTCTTTCAACTCATGAGATCGGTGATCGAAGAAGGCCACGCCAAAATAAACTCCACAAGTCTGACCTGGGATTGGAGAAACAAGTACATAGAGTACTTAAAGAACGAGAAACTTCCATCAGATCCAAAGGAGTCGAGAGCTCTATGTACAAAGGCAGCACGATTCACTTTGTCCGAAGATAGAACGCTGTTTAGAAGGATGTTCGATGGACCATTGGCAATATGTTTGGTACCGGGAGATACCAACTACGTCCTATGGGAAATTCACGAAGGTACCTATGGGAATCATTCTTGTACCGAATCATTAGTCCACAAAGTAATTAGAGCAGGATACTAATGGATCGATATAGAGAAGGATGCAAAGGAATTCGTTCGAAAGTGCGACAAATGTCAAAGGTTATGCGTCAATGATTCACCAACCCCGAGAGCATCTCCATTCGGTCTTATCCCCATGGCCGCTCATGAAATGGGGAATGGACATCGTCGGCCCTCTTCCATCGGCCCCAAGTAAAGTTCAGTTTATTTTATTTATGACTAATTATTTTTCTAGGTGGGTTGAAGCACAGGCTTTCGAGAAAGTCAGAGAAAAGGAAGTCATAGATTTCATTTTGGACCACATTATATGTCAATTCGGGATGCCTGCCGAGATTGTATGTAGTAATGGAAAGAAATTCATCGGTAGCAAAGTGAATAAATTTTTCAAGGATCACAAAATCAAAAGGATTTTATCGACACCTTATCATCCCAGCGGGAACGAACAAGCCGAATCGACCAAGAAAACCATTATTCAGTAAATTAAGAAGAGATTGACCGATGCTAAAGGAAAGTGGAGAGAGATACTGCTCGAGGTTCTTTAGGCATACCGCACAATGTCAAAGTCTAGTACAGGAGCAATGTCGTTCTCGTTAGTCTATGGTGACGAAGCTCTCATCCTGGTCGAGGTCGGAGAGCCTAGCATCATGTTCTGATATGCAACACAAGAATCAAATCACGAGGCCATGAATACGAGCCTAGAATTGTTAGATGAAAAATATGAAGCCTCCATCGTTCGATTGGCCGCACAAAAATAGCAGATCAAAAGGTACTACAATCGAAGAGCCAATCTTCGACATTTTAACATCGGGGACTTGGTGCTAAGAAAAGTCACCCTCAAAACCCGAAATTCGAATGAAGGAAAATTGGGTCTGAACTGGGAAGGACCATATCAAGTTCTCGCAATCATCGGAAAAGGATCCTACAAGCTCGGCACGATGAATGAAGAACGATTACCGAGCAATTAGAACGTATCGCTCCTAAACCAATACTACTACTAAGGTACGACCCTTCCATTTTCATTTATATTTCAAACTAACTCTTGCAGGTGTTTGGTCAGAAACAACGATGGATTCTTCAACACAAAGTTCTTAGGTCTGAAAGCACGCGTTGCACTCTTTTTCCCTTAGACCGGTTCTGTCCCAAATGGGTTTTCCGACGAGGTTTTTAATGATGCAACCATTGATCGTGCTAACTTAGAACAATTCAACAGTATCCAAGGCATCTTTACAATCAACCTCGAATACTGGGGTGGGGGGGGGGGGGGGGTGAGGCATTGCCCTCGAATGTCAACTTTGTTGCGAGGAAATTACTTCATGGCAACAGGGGCTCGATAGGTAGATTTTGTAAAGGCTAAATAGTCAAATGAACCGTATCCGTATAGGTCGCTCGAGCCCTGACACCAAACATGTACGCATGTATAATCATTTATAAAGAGAAGTATTTTTCCTTTCCAATATCTCATGCCTTAGAAAAGATTTCTACTATACAATTTCATACTCTCGATCTATTGTGTAAACAGACTTAAGGGCCGATCATTACTGGAGTTCGGATAACTACCCCATGCTCGGGGACTGCCGTCCAAAAAATAAACGAGATTGATTTATTAAAACTTCGAGATCATAAGACCTTATAGGCAACCCTCGATTTTTATAGGCCACGACCACCCCACTCGGGGACTGACACTTCGGGAAAGCTTGAAGTAAAACGGGAAAATAAGCCCAAGAGGCAAATCCCGAATTAAAGAGGCTACGGATGAATTAACACGATTTGGAGACGCCCGATTTCCGTTACAAAACAGGCCTTCGAATATTTTCATAAACTGGTTAAAAAGGCTACCCCCGGCAAAATCATAAAAGGCTTCGATAATATCAAGTCTTGAAAACTCTAATGAGTACAAAATTGTTCGAACTCTTGAAAAATTACCTATTTCATGCTAAAGCATTACAAATTTTACAAATACAAATGATAAAAAACTTTTTCATGCCGAAAAGGGGAGAAAACCAGAAACATTCTTTTTACAAAGGCCATATCAGCCTAATACAAAAGCCTAAGGGCTATTATTTGCTTTGAGTTCGAGAGACCGTACTCTCTCAAATAAAAGCTTAAGGGTTACCTTACTTCAAGTTCGAGCAAGTACGCACTCGATCGTAAAAGCAATACTAGTTCTATTTCTATCGAATTGCCTAAACCCCGGACCATAGAATACAATTTCATAAGGCAAAAAGGAAGCTAAATTTCAAAAGATAGAAAGGAAGAAATTTTTTATATATATGTCAAAAAATTATTTACAAGGGCAGCATGGCTTGATCGGAATTCTATACAAAAATCCGAAACAAAATTAAAAGAAGCATGAAAAAAAGATACTGATTCTAAGGGCCTAGTCTTCTCCGGGATCAACATCTTCACTCTCGGGGCCTTCTCCACTCTAGGACCCGCTCATGCTCCTGGAATCGTCATCATCGGGAAAGGCCAACACTTTGGCTTCAACTTCAAGCTCTTTTGCACTTTCGATTTTGGCAGTAAGATCGAAGCTACGAGCGTGAATCTTCTCGAGAGTTTTCCTTTGAGACTGGCATTTGGCATGCTCGGCAACCCAGTGTGCTTGAACCTGAGAAGCTTCAACAACCTCTTTTTCTCGAACCTGAGCGGCTTCGACGTTGGTCCGGTAGACAACCACAATTGCATCAGTATCGGCCTTGGCCATTTCAACCTCAGATTTGGCCGCTGCAAGTTCTGTGATCAACTTCTCTCGATCGGAAGTTGCTGAACCCAATCGAGACTGGAACTCCTCAATTTTTTTGGCTTGCAACAAGTTTTTCTCTTTCATACTTTGGAGTTGGTTTTCAGCAGAGGACATTTGAGCCCGGGCGGCCTCCTTTTCTGAGGCAAGTCGATCCATGTTTTTCTTCCACGATATGGTCTCCGCCTTCACCGCATCCACTTCATCATGAAGTTGCCCGATTATATCGAGATTTTGCGGGACCTGTGGGATCGAACTGTTAGCCACCATGCCCGAATCTGTGTCATTAAATTTTAAGATTCTTCTTACCTGCTCGGCCAGATCAGTTTGTTCTTTCTGAGCCGCTTCTAGCTTAACACGAAGGTGTTTAACCAAAGAATTAGATTCTATGCCAAAGCTATTTTAAGAAGTACTCGGGCTTCTGATAACCATGAAAATTGACTAATAATAATGATTAAATTTGTAAGAAAGCAATAAGAATGCATAAAAGTAAATATATTTCAGTAGTGGTCTGAAAACTGTCCATACAAGTGATATTTTACTCCCTTTTATAGGGAATTTCTTAATATAACGCCTACTCTTCTTAATGATTGAGCATTAATGACTAATAATATCATTAATGTAACATTGCAATAGGTAATCGTAGTTATTGCATGAATATTATGTAACGCTTGGCTCATTGATTGAAGATCTTTGAATATGTCCTTTATTCTGCCTTGGTTCATTCTGACCGTGTCTCTTCAACTCCTCAATTAGATTGGGGCTCCCTCATCTAATTGTCTCGTGGGTATGCTGTTCAATTTCTCTTTGTCTCGTACTTCTTTGTAAATTTAAGACCAGTTGTCATGTTTCTATTGCTCCACATGGATTGCCTTGTCATCAAAAATATTACAAGCCTTTTTTTTTACCAATACAGATAGTCCTCCCACTTACCATTTATTTATCAATTAAATATTTGGTAAGTGGATACTCATTTATGGCGGGAATGTTTTGCCGCCGCTTCACTCGTACCATCGCATCTGTCTCTGAATGTATCTCTTGTCACTTACATTTAATGCTCGTGCCACGTGGCATTCTCGGATTAGTTCTGCAATTATTCAATGCCTTTTAGGAATTTTCGCGGCTGCATCAGTCAAGAAGTGAAAGTTTCAATTATGACTTTCACATCACAATTTTTTCCATTTTTTGACGGTTGCCTCTAAGTATAAATACCCATTTTCTTTCCTTTGTGTGATTACCCAAAAGGTCATCCTAAGTAATTCCAGCTAAATTTATGTTCCGAGGCCCCGAAAGCCTCCGTTAATCTCACCTCGATATGCGTGCATAGCCCCGGGCAGGTAGCCAGGAAGCTTCCATGTGAAAATTTGATAAAAATGGGATTTTTGAATTGAATAATTGAATAAAGTTGACTTTGGTCAACAATTTTGGTAAACGGACCCGGACCCGTGATCTAATGGTCCCAGAGGGTCCGTAGGAAAATATGGGGCTTGGGCGTATGCCCTTAATCAAATTCCGAGGTCCTAAGCCCGAGAAATAAATTTTTAAAGAAAATTATTTTCTGAAAATAATAAAGGAATTTGAAAATGAATAATTATGTGAAAATCGTGTTACCGGGCCCGTATTACGGTTTTGGAGCCCGGGACAGGTTTATTATGTGTTATTTGTCCTATCTAGAAAATTTGGTGTAAAACGGACTTGATTTGATTGGTTTCGGATCCAAATGAGGAAACTTGGAGTTAATAAAGTTTTGAGGTTTTTAAAGAATTTGAAATTTGGCTTGAAAGGTGATTTTATGTTCCCAAGGTCCGAATGAAATTCCGAGACCGGGAGTAGTTCCGTTGTGTCATTTATAACTTGTATGCAAAATTTGAAGTCATTCCGAGTAGTTTAGGCCGGGTCGGCGCATTGAAGTGAATTCTAGAATTTCAAAGTTCTTAAGTTTGATTAATTTGGTTTTGGGGTTTGATTTCGAGTTCTGTTGTTGTTTTACATGTTCTGGAAGTTCGAGCGAGTCCGTATCATGAATACAGACTTGCCGGTGCTTTTTGACGGGGTCCCGAAGGGCTCGGGGGTGTTTTAGACCCCCGGGAGCTAAGTTGGAAAAAAATAAGAAAATCTGCTATCTGGTTTCCTTCTCTGCGATCGCAGAAGGTGGGTTGCGATCGTGGAGAAGGATTTTTGCTGGGCTAGTGATTGTTCACTGCGATCGCAACCTTCTCTCCGCAATCGCAGAGGTCTGGGTTCCACACATTCGCGATTGCAGCCCGTTTCTTGCGATCGCATTGAGTTGCGTCTGGGCCGGATGAGTTTGTTCTTCGCGATCGCAGGACCCCTGCCGCGATCACAGAGGTCTTGCCAGTTGTTCTTCGCGATCACAGAGGTCTGGCCAGTTGGCCTTCGCGATCGCAGGCCCCTTGTCGCGATCTCAGTGAAGGAATCACTGGGCAGTGTTATAAAATATGGGACTTAGCCTTGCCTTGATGGTGTTTCATGACCTGGAGAGTTATTGAGTGATTTATCTCAGTTGAGGCTTACATTGTTGAATTTATAATTCTAATGCGAGGTTGGTTATAGCTGAGACCCTTGTTGGGCGTTTGTTGATGTTGTAATTGATGATTTCTCCTTGCTGGGGCAATAGAATTGTATTGATGTATTTCCATGCACTTGAGACTTCCTAGTGTTGAATTTTACATTATGTTGTTGCTTTGTGTTAATATATACGCACGAGGGGACATTCCATGCCGAGTGATTGTGAGGTTATGCACGAGGGGACATTCTGTGCCGAGTGATTGTGAGGTTATGCACGAGGGGACATTCCGTGCCGAGTGTTATTATATATGCACGAGGGGACATTCCGTGCCGAGTGATTGTGAGGTTATGCACGAGGGGACATTCCGTGCCGAGTGTTATTATATATGCACGAGGGGACATTCCGTGCCGAGTGATTGTGAGGTTATGCACGAGGGGACATGCCGTGCCTTTTGCTGTTCCTTATCTGTGAGAAGTTAAATTCCCGCCTTTATTTCTTTTACATATCAGTTACTGCCCTGTTCTACCGTGCTAACAATTGTTGCCCCTTTTACCCCCAGCATGTCCTCCCCGTGTCTGTCTTACTTGCTTATTTCTGTTGCCATTTTTCCTGTTATCATATAAAACTGTACAGGTACATATGTTGTTGTTGGTCCTAGCCTCGTCACTACTTCGCCGAGGTTAGGCTCGACACTTACTCAGTACATGGGGTCGGTTGTACTGATGCTACACCTGCACTTCTTTATGTTTTGCAGACTACGCAGCCGGACCCGATGGTCACTGACGGTCGGAGCATCTCATCAGTTCACACGGGAGACATCGAGGTAGACCCGCAGACGTTTGTGGGCCTTGACGTCACCTTCTACTATTCACTTTCAGCTCTGTCTTACCTTGTATTTCAAAGATAGTCCTATGTACAATTTTCAGACCTTTTGTTTGTAGTAATCTCTTAGACAGTTCGTGAGTATGTGACACAAGTTCTGGGATTTGTATATGGGTTTTATGTCGAAATTGCTATGTTATATTTTGGTTATTTGTTAAATTTCCCATTGTGGGCCATCGATGCCTTGGTTAACTTGCTCGTTTTAGTTGTTAATGAGTTTTGCTTAGTTCAAACGTTGGCTTGTCTAGCGGGTTCACCGTTAGACGCAGTCATAGCCCGAAGGTGGGATTTCGGGTCGTGACACTTTGCTTTCACCAAAAACTTCTAACTCTCTTTCACTGTTTGTAAATTCTTCTTTCTTGTAAACATGTCTTCCTCAAGCCAGCAACCCAAGAAAGTTATCATTGTAGACGAACTATCTCCTTCTTCTGCTCCAATCCGGAGTAGGAGGGGTGGTATACTAAGAAGTTTAAGTTCTACACCTTCCATCGATTCTTCTTCTTCTCACATTACTCCTCCGCCATCTTCTAGGTCTATTACTTCGTCTTCTTCGAGGGCTAGGTCTTCTAGATCTTCTTCGAAGAGTAGGGAACCTAACGAACCACTTCGTGAACCGAGAGTCGATGAGATTGTCCCTGCTGAGTTTTCTTTTGTAGAGGATAGTGAGTCCATTAGTAAAAATCTTTCTTCCATGTCATCACATGATAGTGCTGACCTTTATCCTACCCAAATAACAGAGGGTTTAATGTCACTCGTACGTAGAGATTGTTGTTGGAAATCTGATTTTCCAATTGTAGTTCCTAATGACAATTAGAGAATAACCTCTTATAGAATTGGGTATTCTTTCGTATACACTTATCCCTTCACTTTAGGATTTAAGCCTCCCATCGACCCTGTCATCATAGAATTCTGCCGATTCTTCAATGTTTGTTTGGGACAAATCAGTCCTCTTGTTTGGAGGGCAGTTGCATGCCTTAGGTATTTGGCCAACTTAGGTTCAGTTCCTTTTACTTTCCATCATCTTATTCACCTCTATTCCCCGATGCTATTCCGTCAAGGAGTTTTTACTCTCGCGGCTAGGAGTAAAAGAGTTTTAGTTATACCTGACGATGACAAAGATAGAGGATGGTATGTTTGGTATGTTGCTGTCCCTACTGCAAGTTTAGTAGGTGAAGAAAATCTCTCCTTCCCTGAGAAGTGGAACTTTGCACGTGAGTATAGTTTTGCTCAATTTCCTTCTTTATTTTTCATAAATTACCAGTACCGTGACTGCATCTTTTTCTTTTGCAGCAACCATGGGAACCATCGAGAATGTCTCCAGTTTCTGTGATTGGGTAGAAAAATTACTGTTAATCGCTCCTATGGAAGAAGGTTATTGGAAGTACCTCTCATCGAGGTTTTGTTGGAAGGTGAAAACCCATGGTAAGGTTTTTTTTATACTTCTCTTTTCGAGCTTTTCTTATCCCTTTGATTTGTTAGGGTTTCCTACTCGTGGAATCTCTGCTGCTGTTGTGTCCGCTTCAAAACTTTCTTTGGCTAAGGCCCAAGAAATCATTGTTAACTCCTCTTTGTCAAAAAGGAAGGCAAGTGGGTCCCAGACCTTGGAGGATGAGGAAGAACAGGAGGAGGGTTCTCTGATTCAGAGGTCGCGAAGAAGGAGGGTCGTATCTGACGATGAGTCTGTCCCAGTTGCTGATCCTCCCGTACCTGAATCAGAGCATTCCGCTCCTGAAGATGCAACTCCCTCTACTGTCAATGAATCAATTGAACAATTGTTCCAACAAGGCTTTGGTACAGTTTCAGAGGAAGCACCTCTTGCTATTTTCCTTCCGCCTGCTCCTGTGGAACTTTCGTTTACTGCTCCCGTTGCTGTTTCTGCTCCCCAGCCTATTCCATCCGCGGCTACTTCATCTACCCCTACTTCCGTGCCTTCTATCGTTGAAGTAGGATCTTCCAGTATTGGGGTGATGAAGCAAATAATGATAGGTTCCTGCGGGAGGCAGCCTCTTAAAGAAGTCAGGCCAAGCGGATGTATGGCTAAATGTGAGGACCCAAGGGGTCATTTTATGAATTTAGACTCCATTCTAGGATTTTTAGCCATAAAAAAGATTAATTTTAACTACCTCAATTTGCGTGCGCAGTCAGGGCGTGAAACCGGAAAGATTTTATGTGAAAATATAAGAAATAATAATTTTTAGAAATAAAAATTTGGTTTTAGTTGACTTAAGTCAACATTTTGAGTAAACGGACTCGGATCTGTGTTTTGACGATCCCGGGAGGTCCGTAGTAAAATATGGGACTTGGGCGTATGCCCGAAATTGAATTCCGAGGTCCCAAGCCTTAGAAATTATTTTTTGAAAGAAATTGTTTTGCTGAATTATTAATGAAATAAAAAAATGAATTAACGTTTGAAACCATTAGTATCAGGCCCGTTTTTTGGTTTCGGAGATCGATACAGGTTTGTTATGATATTTAATCCTTGTCTGCTAAATTTGGTGAGAATCAAAATTTATTTGACGTGATTCGGATGCCTGGTTTATAAATAGTTTTGAGGTTTAATTCATAGTTTTACATGTTATTTTCATGATTTGATCCCATGAGCAAGTCCGTATGATGCTTTTAGACTTGCGTGCATGTTTGGTTTAGAGCCCCGAGGGCTCGTGTGAGTTTCAAATAGGTTTGGGTTGTGTTGCGCTCGTTCTTTCTTATGCTTCGACGTCGTTTCTTCAAGCACAAATAATATCATATTGAACAAATGAGCTCCGATTTCTGTTTTGAATGAAGTATTAGATCCGTATCGTATTTACGGATCCGTAACAAACAGAATCATCAAATTTGGACATCGTATGAGAACTTTATGGTCATTTTACTAAGGTTGCCAGATTGTTCAGGTTAATTACGAAATTGCCACTGACGGCGTATTAAAAATCTGCACTATTTGCAAATATTAAAACGTATATATCTCCTTCATTATAAGGTCAAATTGAGTGATTCAAAAGCCTAATTTGACTAGAATTTCACAAGGAGTATATTGGAGATATAAAAATCGAGTTTTGGGATAGTTTGGCACGGGAAACGAGGCAGAATAGCTGGCAAAAATATCTATACTATATTAAAAGCACGAAGGCCCTTAGCGAAATATTGTTCGACTTTTTTAACCTTTTAAAATAAATTTTATATTGGACAAAGTAGTAATTTTAAGTTATTTTCCTAATATTAGAAATATCTATTTTATTATTTTCCTAATGTATTGAGTTTGAAATCAACTAAAACTTTTCTTATTAAAGCTTTCCATATTTAAATCACTATGTAAAATCCTAATTTTTAGGATATTAAAATCAACTAAATAAATACTAGACGATTCGTTTATATCATTTTTTTGTAACTACACATACGAATTAGGAATAAAATCATGAATTTGATATAAAATTTTAAAGTTCCATTGGATGTGCACTTTTGTTCCAACTTAAATATTTAAACTATTGTATATATCTCAATTTGCAAAAAATTGAGTCTTTATGTACATGTACTTCTAGCACAAGTTAGAGTTGGTGGCATCCGAAAAATTGACTCGTACGTGCGCATTCGGGTTCATGTTATTTTTCGAAAAATATTAATTCAATATTAATTGTTTTTAAAATTTATATTATAACTTATCAATTTTTTCCTAGAAATTATACGACCAACTTCTTTATTCTCAAATCTCGAAAAGATAAAAAGATTAATTTTTTTGATATTTGACAAATCACAACAAGACATTTTTGAGGACTTATGCGGAATTGATTTTGTTTTTTGTGAGTAATTTAAATGAGATCCATATTAATCGTCTTAGGAACTTACATTTTTTCGTTAAAATTTTATTTAATAACTTAAACATAATGCTTAATAATATTTATGAGAAAGTATACATTCATCGATTTGGTACACGCGCAAAGTGCGTATCCTAAAACTAGTATATATAAAACGAGCAGACTTCTTCTTCTTCAAATTTTCGAACCCCACAACCCTAGGAACGAATTCCGTCACCAACTATCATCCCCAAGTCAAAGGTAATCAATTCTAAACTTTACTCTTTCAATTACTCATTATTTTTCATCACTTTTAAATCAAAAACTAAGAATTTTCATAGTAAAAATTGAGGATTTGGGTATAATTAGGGAATTTTGTAAAAATCGAATCTTTACCTCGAATTGAGGTCAGATTTCGAAATTAATTGTATATTTGGGTTCGTGGGTGAATGGGTAAACGTAATTTGGTCCGAACCCCCAGTTTAGACCAAGCGGGCCCGGGGTCGGGTTTTCACTGTTTTTTAAAAAACTTAGGAAAAATTATAATTTTCAATAAAGTTAGTTCCTTTAGCCTTAATTAATGATATTGGGTTAATTATGATTAGATCCGAGCAAGTTAGAGCAAGATTCTAAAGGAAAAGCTGTAATTGAGCAGTGAGTGGCCTGCGAAATTGAGGTAAGTGTGTGGTCTAACTTTGACTTGAGGGAATAGGAATCCTCACTTGTTTGCTATGTGAAATGCATGTGCGTGGTGTATAGGTGAGGTGACGAGTATCTATGCACCACCCAATTTGCATGTTAAGCATGATCCCTTTCCCGTTCCCAACTTAATTAATTCTTGTCTAAATTGTTCTATGTCCATTATTGTTTCTATGACTACTTGGCCTTATTATTTTATTGTTAGATATTATTGTGGTTATTTTGGAAAGAGTATTGGTTGTTTTAGCTGGATTCCTTGTGGTACAAAACAGTTGAGCGGTTTGGCATTATTTTTACGAATATATATATATATATATATATATATATATATATGTGTGTGTGTGTGTGTGTGTGTGTGTGTGTGTGTGTGTGTGTGTGTGTGTATGTGTGTGTTTCTGTTGGTTTCATTTTTTATAATTGAGGAAGTGATGAGGAATGCAGTTGAACTGTTTTATGATTGTTGAGGTTTACGTGGTTGTTTGGTTTCAATTGATTGTTTTCAATTGTTGTGGCAAGTGTATTAAAAGTGTTGGTTGTTCTCTTGATTTTATCATGTCACATAAAGACTGAGTTGGGTTGAAAGTGTTACGGTGCTTACATATATTCTGGTTGGTTTTATTGTGAAGTCATATTGGTTGAAGCTTACGAGCTATACTATTTTCTGTTTGAAATTTGTTGAAATAAAAGTGTTGTGAAAGGTTTGGCCTGAATTGTGAAACTTTTTGATGAATAAACAAAATTGGTGTGATAAGAGGGTTGTGATAAGGAGGTTGTGATAAGAGTGGATAATTGATTGTGATATTGTGAATAGGTGGGATCGGGTTGCACGTCGCAACAAGACAATGATAAGGGGGATGGAACACTCATTGTTTTTTTATCATTATTTTATACTCTGCTTTTACTATTATTTTAAAGTGAAACTTGTTCTGTTTATAATTTATCGAGATATAAATATTGTGAAAGGATTTGACTTGAAAGGCGATGATAAGGGGACTGTGATAAGGGTGGATAATTGATTGTGATACGGGTGAATAAATTGATCGTGATACGGGGGAATAAATTGATATGATATGTCTGGTGGGATCGGGTTGCACGCCGCAACAAGGAGCAATAAGGGAGGACAATTATATTTTTAATGATTTTCAAAGAAAAACCAAGATTTGAAAACTACCATTTTTATTACTATTTTTCATATTTTGGCACTACTTTTACTTAAAGTTAAAGTTTGAAAACTTGGAAATCATTTGAGAGGTTGTTATAGATGAGGCCTGGAAAAGGCGGCTGAGTTATTTCATTGTTGTTGCAGTACTTAATTATTTGTTTAGATTTTCTTCTTGCTTTATATTTATTGTCTCAGTTATATTTTTCTTGTTCGTGTAGAATTGTTTTGTTGCGTTATTGTATATATTATTGTCACATGTTATATGTCCTCGTCACTACTTCGTCGAGGTTAGGATCGGCACTTACTCAGTACATGGGGTCGGTTGTACTGATACTACACTCTGCACTCTTTTGTGCAGATCCAGGTATCGACCAACAATAGAAATATAGAGCGGCTATTCATTTATTCGGAGACACGAGGTATATCTGCCGACATTCCCAAATCCCAAGAGTCTTCTCCTATTCTTATAAAATTGTTTTATTATATTCAGAACAGTTACACTATTTCTTTCAGCCCATTGTTTGTAGTATTCTTTAGTAGTTCGTGAATTGTGACACTAGACCCTCGGGTAGTTCTAGAGTTACTTATATAATTAGTTCGTGGCTCGGTTTATTTAAGTGTTTATTATTTTATGTTTGAAATTATTCATTGAAAGTCAGTAGCTTAAGTTTATTTTATAATTGTTTATTATGTTTAAATGGACAATCAAAGGTAAATAGCTAATCGAACTCTAACATTGGCTTGCCTAGAAAGTGTGGTGTTAGGCGCCATCACGATCCCTAAGGTTGGGAATTTGGGTCGTGACACTAAAGCCCCTGATAGGCCCGGTTGAGAAGTCTAAGCTGGAAAGTCACAACTCCTTAAATTGGATGAACGAGATTGTGCATTTGTCTCTGAAGGTAGACTCTATATTTTCCCTCCTTCTTTTCATATCCTTTTATGTATCTAACTTTTCCTTTTATGCAGATCAATCTTATTGGCACAAATTTAATGAAAAGAATCGTTCATACGGAGCAATTGGCAAATGATTATCATACCGAGGCCGACAACTGGAAGGAGCACTCCGAGAGTCTTCATCTTGATATAGGCAGTTGTCACGACCCAAAACCGGTCCAGGTCGTGATGGCGCCTAACGGTGGCGTTAGGCAAGCTAACGAAAAACAACAACAATGAAAGTGCGGAATACAATGACAACATGGGGTAAGGCCGTAGACATAAGCTGAGCCACAGCTAGGCCCAATGCATATACAACCCCGATAACTACAATAAGTGTGTGCCAGGACTAGTGTCACAGTGTCAACGGGCGGCTACATAGATACAACTGTAGAAAATATATATACAAAATATACAAGC